>WSFP011352278.1:0-34939 GCA_009831015.1 Picea engelmannii
GCACTCTTCCCTAAAACTGGTTTGTGACGTCTCCACAGGATGCTCTACAACTGGGGTGCGACGATGTAAAAAGGCTACGAAAAGGTCAAGTTTCATGAAAGTTTTAGAAGGGGATCTTCTAGAAGATGAGGTGGCATCTATATGGTTGGGATCCTACTCGCTTCTCTAATTTGGTGGGATCATCCTAATATCTTCAACCATCTCTCTCTCCCTTATATAAGGAAGGAATTCTCATGGAAAAGGATAATATTGAAGCAATCAATAAAGTTCTCATTACTATTCTTCGACAGATGATAGGAATTCATAAGACAAGTTGGCACATGATGTTGTTCTCAACATTATGGGCCTATCGAACATCCGTTAAGTCTGCCATGGGATTTACACATTTCCAGCTAGTTTATGGTATTGAGACTATCTTGCTGATTGAATGTGAAATACCATCTTTGAAACTGACCGTTGAACTTCTCCCCAATACTTTTGCTGAAGAAGAGTGTCTTTTGTATTTAATGCAACTAGAAAAAACCTGTCGCGATGCCGTCCTAGTTATTGAAACTAAGAAGAAACGTGTTAAATCCCAATCCCAATACGACAAGCATGTCAAGCCACATGTTTTTTCTGAAGGTGATCTAGTTCTCCTTTACGAATAGGATCATGATTTTCTAGGGGCCGGTAAATTCGAGGCTTTGTGGCAAGGTCCTTACATTGTCAAACGTTTGTTGGATAAGGGAGCTTATGAGCTAGTTGATTATGATAGAATCCCTTTGAGTGAACCTAGAAATGAGATTTACTTAAAGAAGTACTATGCTTAAGTCATTGTTGCATGAGTGCTTGTACTTTTAGTGTATCATACTCTTATGTGATTTTTTGTTGTTTGGATTCGACCTTCAACTGCTTATCTTGCGTTGTGCTTGGTTTCCAGATGTCGGTGTCTTCGCTACCCTACATTGGCTTCATTGATGGCACTAGTCGCACCACTTAGAACTTAGCATCTGCTGCTTGGGCAATCTATGCACATATAGATGAATTGATTAGTCTACATGGTGTTTTCCTTGGTCATGCAACCAACAATATTGCAGAATACAGTGCAGTCATCGAATTATTGACTAACAATGTTTCACTCAGAATCTGTCACCTCGTTGTACGACTCGACTCACAGTTAATTGTCCTATAGTTGAGTAATGTCTACTCCATTCAAAGTTCTACGTTATTAAGGGTATATTTACAAATTTTCCTCTTGGAACGTCATTTTGATTACATTGAATATCAAAACATTCCTAGATGTCTAAATACATTAACTGATGCTTTAGCCAATTATGTGTTAAACAGACATTTGAAATATTTATAAAATCCAATCACACTTTGTATATACAACAAGTAAGCCAATAGAAGCCTCATATATATATATAACGATAAAAGTATTACAAAAAGAGTTTTTGTCCAAAGACTAAAATATAAAAAATGTGAAGCACTTGGCTTCATATACAAAAAGAGTATCAAGGATGATGCTCGCTATAACATGCGACTTCTCGTGCTAACTTGTGGAGCAGTCGACTGATATAAGCAGACACACCCATTTTATGGTGTTGATAATGCCTCGGGATATCGTCGATGGAGGCATCTAGGATGTTCATTGTAAGCCCCTCTAGATTATGCTCTAGAATATCGTAGTCAACAACAGCTACTCCTACTATGTCAGCTCTCTCCCCTCGCCTCTGGATGGGGGATGAACCTGGAGGTCAGTAAGGTCCCATGTCTACATCATAGAAAGAGCATTTGATTAGTCATTGGATAAATAACACATAAACACATTTTAAATTAAAAATCACAAAAAACATTATAAAAACAAAATGTACTTCTTACCTATGCCCCCCCATTGGGAACCCTCAGGAAGAACCAATTCTGGATCACCTCGGAAGTCTACACCGACATAGGCATAGTCATATACCATAAGCATCTAGGTCCTCAACCAGTCAAAGAAAACATCATTATATTTGACGATCGAACCAGTCACATGCCGTGCCATGAGGTTGACCCACCTCTTCATTCTTGGATCTTGTGGGGCAGGTATACCCCACTCTACCTGCAAGCGTAAATATGGGACCCTCTCCAGGAAGAAGGAAACCAAAATCGAACTGTATCCGAATTGTTTCAGGTCACCATTCCTTCACTTGGTTAATTTTTTTTTCATGCTTCTGAGAACTCCGTCACACCAGTTGAAGATTCGGGGCTCCATGCATTCCAACGCATACTGGAAGTAGCTCTGAAGAGCTATATGGGGAGTTTCACTCCTGCCATGCACGTGATTGTGTAGAGGACTGTCCATAGAGGAAAGTCACATACATCTCTGATAGCGACTTTGCCGCTATGTTTCTGAGTACCGGGTACATAATGTTCACTAATATAGTGACTCATGGGATCACAACCACCCTTGCTACCTTTTAGTGTAACTCGGGCCCCACGGTGAGACAAACCAGTCAAGAAATAGATATCCTCGATATATATCATCAGAATGTGTGCCCCCACATGGAATGCCTATTGGTTCACATCCTACATGTGAACTAAGTATTCCAGTAACCTCAACTGGGCCCTCAAGCCCTGAATATTGAAATTTTTTAGCAAGCCACACTGCCGGAGGGCATTTACCGTTCTTGGGTCATTCCCGACAATGTAATATTCCTCCTCATGTTCTCTCTCTCTCCATTACAACATCCTTACCATAGAAAACCTGCAATGAAGCATACAAGAGAGATTAGCACCTTCATCTTCTCCCTGCAAACTTTTTATTGGAAAATACATCTCAAAACACTTTTTGATTTGTGCACGTCGCAGTCTAGGACATCCGTACAATGCGGAGTCATCGCAGGCTAGCCTAAAGGCCACTTGCGATGACCTAGGGTCATCGCAGGGCATGATACAAGGCACCTGCAAGGACCTCCACACGCGGGTACACTTGAAAATGAAACCCAAAAATCCATTTCTTACCAATGAAAAACAAACATTAATCCATGAAAAGTTGAAGGAGATGAAAATTACTTGTCTTATGGAGATCGTTCGTCAAATATTCAACCGTGCCTCCCGCATTCCGCAGTGGAAACTTGAGGTAAAATGGGGGTTTTTGGAACAAATTTTGGGTGGAGTAACAATGAAATAACAAAAATAAGTTTTCACGCATTTTTATTACTTTTTTACTTTTTCATTTTTATTTTTGTATTATTTTATATATATTCCACCTAAACCCTAAAGTTCTAACGACATTACGAGTGTTTGGTTTTTTGCAGATGAAAAACCTAGGAGTGAAGTATTGAACAAGGATACATCTTTTGGTTTGCTTTTATAAATTTGTCGCATGTATAGATCCTTTTAGAGTTTTTCAGAAAAAACTCCGAGCTTAGGTTTTGTTCCTTCTCATGCTCGTAAATCAATGAGAATGTAACTGATTATACTTTTGTCATCTTTTCATACTCATAATGGTAACATAAAAAACAAAACCCATGGAGTATCCTTTGAGCTTTTTTCATGCTCCATAAAAATGAAAAGATTGTCGAGCGACCTTGTTCTTTTCATGCTCATAAAAGTATTTGAGGAGAACATTTGATGAGAGGTAGGTTATCACTTTTTCGGTCTCATCAAATCAAATTACGAAAAAGGAACTTGTGGACTCCTTTTTAAGTGTTTTTTAGACACTCTAAACATGAAACCCCCCCGAGTTTTATCTCTTTTGACTTGTTAAACAAACATCGAAAGGCCCATATGGGACTGGACCACTCCTTCTTACGGTTCGTTAAATGTACTCCTAGGGAATCGTCCGAAGGATGAGCTTACATCAACAAGCATTTGTTATCCTCCTCAAGCTTGTGTAAAAATAAAGAGGCACTCGCCAGAAATGGTGGGGGGGAATTTGGGAAAGAAATGTGTCTCTGTATCCATGTTAGTGGCAGTGATAGTCTCTCTTGAACATGACACCCCCCTTCATCATTGTATCCGTGTTGGGAAATCCATTCGTCTCTCGTTTGACCATCCACATGTCCATATGTTGGGTCCTCCTTGAGTCAATTCTACCAAGACCATTGTCATGTTGTTCATATGTTCAAGAGAAGTCCTGCCTTAATAAGCCACCTATCGATTCGCCATCTGCAGTTATAAATTTTCTACCATGTCGGCCTTCCCTGTGTCAGTTTCGAATCATTTCATACTCTAATATATCTCAAATATGTTACTTATTCCGTGTCATTGATGGGGGATACATCAAGGCCCTCCTTTGACGAGTCTTTTCCTATTGACCTCAGTTCATTATCCATGAACAAGACTTAGAAATCATTTAGTGCCTTAGAGCCTACATGCCTCAATGGCATGTTTCTTCACTTTCAATAGTGGGTTGACATCATTGGCCTCTGATTGGAGGATTCCCTCGAGTGTTCAAATTCAACTCCTTTATTCACACTCGTTGTATTGTACTAGGGTATCTTGGGAGTCATTGACATCAATGTTGATTTCCTTCACACTTGTTAACGGTTCTCATCATTGACCGGTAATCAAGTGGTTTCTACCATGTTCGACTTCGGCACATGTAATCGCATGGTTATATTAGTACTTAGGGATGGTGGAAATGAAGACCTTGGGTCATACCATTCTGGTCCAGGTTGCGACATAGTATTCATGATTTGTATTGGCACATAGATCCACTTTGTATGTCTCATGGATATGTCCGAATTTGAGTCATTTTAGTGCATAGATCCACAATGTATTCTCGGTGGCTGTCGGTTTCACATTGACATGGATCCACGGTGTATATTTGGTGGCCATGACTCATTTGACATTTTGTAATCTGAGTATGGGAATTCCTACCTAGGACAATGGTATATTATTATGCTGATGCTTGACTATTTGCAAGTTCCCGACTGGTTTGCTTTGTTTTCGACACACACATTCTACAAAGTATTTTGGCTGTCATGAGTTCTAGCCTCATACTTTGGGGGCCATTCTATTACACATTATTTTGGTCATCTTAGTAATCCATTGACAACATGTGTTCATGTTCCCAAAAAGAACCTTTCTTCATGAGGAGAGTGACTGGCTTTCTCTTATGAAAAACCCTATTAAGGAAGGTCGTCGTAGGTTGCACCATAAGCAGGGTGTGATGAAGCCTGATCATCGCACTCTGCCCTAAAACTAGTTTATGACATCTCTACAGGCTACTCTACGGCTGGGGTGCAGCGATGTCAAAAGGCTAAGAAAAGGTCAAGTTTCACGAAAGTTCTAGAAGGGGATATTCTAGAAGATGAGGTGGCGTCCATATGGTTGGGATCCTACTTGTTTCTATGATTTGGTGGGATCATCCTAATCTCTTAAACCATCTCTCTTTCCCTTATATAAGGAAGGAATTCTCATGGAAAAGGCTAAGGTTGATACAAGAAAGATTATTATTGAATAGGCTAAGAATTGGATGAGGAATTCTACTTGAGTTCATACTAGAGGGCTTCATTTTAGTTTATCAAGTCATAGTGGATCTTCTTCATTCAAGGTTGGAGCAAGTGTGTGTTGAAGCAAAGGGTCATCGGAAGGGGACCTTGCACCATTAAGGCTTTGGTTGTAATCTCCACTTTCATTATTATATAATATAGTGATATATTTCTTTCCCATAAAACTCATCTCGTTTTATTGTATGATTCCTTGATCACATACATAGGTTCTCATTGAGTATATTATTGCTTTCACTTTGGTTGGCTTGTGTTCCCTTGCAGATCCAATATCACATGAGCTCTGGAGTGGAGCTAGGACAACAACGACAAGAGGAAGTGATATTTAAATGGTACATTGCCCATCTCTTGCTAGATAGTAAACTAAATGATTAGAGCTTAGGGAAAGCGTCATATTATGTTATGTTTTGTTCTAGATCTAGGTGGATCTAGGTGGATCTATTTATGTCTGCATTTATCGATAAGTCCCATAATAGCTGATGAACCGACTCACCCAGCTCCTAGCTCTTGTAGACTCATAGAAGACCACCCGGTCTTGATCTTTGAGATGAGAAATGACTTGGAAGAGAAGCAACACCACCAAAGCATATTCAACAAGCATCTGGACAGCTTGTATGACTCTCTGTAAAGTGATCCCGAGAGGATTCGATGCCCGACTTGTTTCCAGCCTTTCATCTTTCGACTCCGTCAACATGGACGCCCGGGTTCACCCCATGTCTAGCATTTTCAGAGGTTTTTTCTCTGGTTTAATGGATAGGTTTTTGTTATTTTTGCATACCATAGTCTCCAGTTTAGGTTTGATAGGTGGTTGGGGCACTCATTCCATCGCCTATTCTGGTTTCCACGCTTGTGGCAGAACAGGTGGAAAGTCCCCATGTCTGTATGTCGACAATTGTCATTTTTTCTTAAATTTTTGGAACAATGAACAATCATCTTGTCCACACGTTATGGTTTTCACTACGGTGGAAGAAAAATTGGTGTGCTATAATGTACACTCAGACACATATGTTTTCTACTAAGGCAAGGTAATATAATTTTCATTTACAAAAATAAAATAAAATTATATAATCCAGAAGTCCAAAAAACCTTTATAAGTAATGTAATGTCTTGAATGTAGTCAATATGATTGTATGCATATAAGCTACTAAAGTTGTTCAATATATGAAACTTCTTACAAAAAAATAATTTCAAATTCCTTAACTTGAATCTTAAATGTAAATGGGATGATTTTTTGATGAACCTTGCTTTCCATGATGATGTACATCATTTCTCAGATGCACAACTTGGTGTAGCAGATTATCCAGCTTGTTTTTCATTGACATCTAGTTCATAATTACGACTGCTAGTATCTTGGATAGGTCATACACATTGTTATGTGTTTCATTTCTTCGTGCTCATGGTGCAGACCTTTAGTTGTTGCTAGGACCAATTTGATCCTTTTCTTGAATTGATGAAGCCTTTGAAGCCACCATTTTCATTTCCATGTTCGACAAATCCATATCTGGTTGCTTGCTTCTTCATTATTTGAAACACAATGATGGAATGAGTATAAGAAATCTTCACAACTGAATGATTAGAATAAATTTTATATGATAATAAATTTGGGACTTGAAAAAATTATTCATAAATTTAATGTTGATGGAATTTTGGATAGTATAGTTTAAAATTTTGATGATTAGATATAAATCAAAAGAAAATATTTTAAATCAATTTACACATGAATGTTGATGGTGATGACATTCATTATCATTCTTATAATCATTAGTATGATGTGAATCCATTACCCAATGGGACAACATAGGTCTACGTTTCTTGATGCCTTGCATGGAGACATCATCCCCAAGTAGGAGCAAGAGATGTCGTATCTAAATTTTTCATGGTTAATTCTCATGGTTTATCTTGTTTATCAAAATATCTAATGATGTAACCTTTATTATTTTGGCTTTGTCTAATTTCCAACATATTTCATGACGATTTATTACCAAACATAAATGGATGGTGTAGATTATCTTTTGGGTTTCGAAATGATCGTGGTTTAGTAAGAATATGTTGGCCTGAAAAATCTAATGGTTATTATTGATTGTGATCCGACGATCAGAATCATTTTCAGACTTACAATTGTTGTCTCTTAAACAAGCATAACGTTATCCAAAAGATCCAATGGTGTCATATTAACAGTCATCAATGACTAAAATTGTTTTCGGGTTTGAAGTTACAAGATATTTAACGATGTTCTCACCACTCGAAAGATTTAATAGTAGCACGTTGATCTAGATCAATTACGTTTAACAAATTTGCGTTCAAAGTTAAACACCATTTAACAATGTTTCCGTCATCCAAAATATCTAACAGTTGTTGCACTACTTAATCGAACATTGGATATTGAATTTAGATTTGAAGTTGTTGGGCTGATAATTGTTCTCATTCTTCCAAAGTCACATAAAGTTAACAACTGACAAATATTTATTAAGTGATAATTTATTTTATTATATATGTCATGTTACACTAGTATAAAATGGGTAATTAGTGACTTCCTAACGAAAAAAGTTAGTCACAACAATCTTATACTACCAAAATTGAGCAATTTTAAGTAACATGACTAAAAATGACCAACTTAACGACCAATTTAGTCTAGGGACAAAAAATTAAACTAGATAACAACTACATGAATATGAATTAGTAGTATTTATGTCGATGATTTGACATAACCACATAACGTGCAATCCCTCATGCTTAGGAATATTATGGTCTTTGATATCTTCAAAATTTAATTTTGTTTGTTTGTTTATTTACACCTTGTCCTAGCTAGTTTGGAGGAATGTCACATTCTTGCAAAGTGCAATCTAAATCCTCAAGTTGGAATTCCCTTTTCCATCCATGTCACAATGTATTAACATAAAACAAAATTTTTATATCGACAGAATTGGCAACTTGGAAATCCTTTTCTAGACTCCACCCAAGATAGAGCCTATATGTTTCCACTATAACCGTTGGAGAAATTGCACACCCTACAAGCACAACTCTCGGGTAAGGGAGGAATTCAAACCTAGGCCGAGCCACCCCCATATTGCTTAGTTGGACGCCATACGGTACGAGATGACTATTATTCGCCCAAACCCTTGTGGGCATAATAACACAATTCTTATTCACTTATATTGAAATCTCATATGGGCTTGAAAACCATAAGCACACACACGCACATATATATAGTAAAAATTTGAGCTCAAACTCTTAGTTAAATATGATTTCAACCTCCAATAAATCTAAGACTGTAATGTAGCAAGAATACATGCATTCTACAACAATTTATGAGCAGAAATACATTAACTAAGCAATCTGATATAAAAAAAATAGTGGAATACCAATGAACAATAAACAAATCACACCATAGAACACTAAAAATTATGGGCAATGCCCTTGGAAAAACCCACAAGGGGAAAACCAGTCAAGAGGGATTCTTCTTATTGAGCTCAGAGAAATTTTATATCAGATTTTACAACATCAAGTAACAAAAAAAATAAATTCTTGAAAAATGTGCCAACATAACTCCTCAATTTGCATGCTAAAACCCACACAAAACATACCTCAAAATATGCAAAGTGCAGTCTCATTAACAACAAATAAAACCTCAATTTGTGTGCACTGTAGTTGTATTTTTCTACATTGATTTAGGACAACAAGACACCTATAAAGTCATGCATTTCCATTGCCTTGATTTATGTGCCTGCATGTTGTTGTACGACCTCCAAAATAGTGTTGTATGACCTCCCTTTCATTATTGTCCACTCAACATTCAATGCTGCAAGTTTTGGGAATGTGTTCCATGTTTTCCTCTTGGAAAATGTGCCCTCCTTATGTTTCACAGACCTCTCTCCCTCCTTAGAAATCACGCCCCTCACCTAGTTGTACAAACCTCCTCTTCCTCTTGGAAAATGCACCCTCCTCTTGTTATTACTCTCACTTCTCCATGAGCTCAACCTCTCTCTTGAATTTGTGACTGATCACCTTCCCACACAAGCTCTCCTTGAGAAAAGTGTGCCCTCTTCTCCTCTAATGTTGCCTTTATGCATGATCTAATGTATAACTGACCTAACCCTTGGTCTTCCAATGAGATTGATGGTCAATATCAAATCTTTCCCTCATGACATCAACGGCCATGAATTAATCATCCGTTGAGATCACTTAAGTCACTTAAGTGACCCATGCCCTCATAAAGTCACTTAAATTAAAAGGCTCAACTTGACTTTATAAAAATATAGTCACTAGGGAGAAATGTGCTCAGTCACTTCCACATGTTGGGTGCCACCAATGCAGAAGTACCTCCGAGCTACCAAATATAACACCCCCTCTTAGAGAGGGAGGTACTTCTAGTACCTACACCATAATCTGTCTCCAAATACATCATCTCATCCGCTATTGTATTTTCTCCCTTTGAACTATAGACCTCTTCTCCCACTACACTGGAAGCATCTGCTGCTAACTCCACTAATTTATTAACTGAAGACATGCTCCTAGGAGTCTTCACACCCTCCTAAGAATCCATCTGTGTCAACTAATTCCTATTGATCCCTCTAAGAGTAATGGCAGAGGACTGAGTCCCTAGTATCAACTCTCTCTCCCATGCAACCTTCCCACTCTCCGACATAGACTCTAAATCCAAAAATCCACTAGACCCAACCACAGGTCATCCCAACAACCTGCACAATATCTCATACCTGACACCAAGCAACATTGTTGTGTCTGGAGTAGATCCCTCTGGATATAAAAATACCCATCCATAGTAGAACACAAATCCAAATCCATTAATCTCCAAAGCTAACACTGAGAGCAAGTTAACTATCATCTCTGGAATATAAAACACTTCAACTACCTCAAGAAAACCTCCTAACTCTAGTTGGAATCTAATACTTCCAACCCCCTTCACTAAAAATTTTGGGTTGATACCACTGCACACAAAGCATTCTGAGTCTATTTCTAAAAGACTAAGGAAGGCTAACCACATTCCCATCATATGTTTAGAAGCTTCATTGCCCAAAAACCACACTTCAGTGTCCTCTAATGCTTGACAACCACTGCCTAAAGGAACAATAATCAGAGAAAATTCCCTCTCATATTTCTTTGCAAACTCAACAATCTCAGTTGAGGCTGACACCTCTGGTTCCTGCTTCTTCTTTTTCTAGTTTAGACACCAACTAGCATAGTGTCCTTTCTTGTGACATGCAAAGCATTTCACTTTGCTCGTGTCTTTCTTCTTCTCCTTGATTTTTCCCACAAGAGTAACATTTTTCTAAATTGAACCATCCACTTCCTTCTCATGAGACCCCTCCCATATCTCCTCCTATGTAAAGTCATCCCACAATCTGCTCTATTCTGGAAGTTTCTCTCTCCCCACCACACACTTCATGAAAACTTCCCACTCCTTGGTGAAGCCCTTGATGTCTATGTGCACCAACTCAAAGTCTGGAATAACTTCTTCGACAACTGGCAACTCATCCTTCACCAGTGCAACTCTGATGATATAGGAGACCACACTCTCTCCCTTAGCCATCCTAGTATTAGGGAGCTTGTCCCAGATATCCATTTTCTGGTTCTCGTTCTTTTCCTCACAAATTTTTCAATGCATCCCATGTGTCCTTGTCTATCTGCTTCTCAACCAAATGTGGAATAAGGTGGTCTTTGACTTCGTCCAAAATGATTCTTTAAGCCTTTGCTTCCTTCACTTCATGAATGTCCAAAGCAACGGGATATGACACAAGTATTGGCACAATGTTGGTCACAAATGACCACAACTTGTTCTCCTTGAGAACACTTGTAATCCTCACCTTCCACTACAGGTAGTTGGATATCCCCTCCAACCTATCTTCAAACATGATACTAGAAGTCATCTTTGTCCAACTAAAAAATAACCTTTCTTTCCTCTTCTTCTTCCAAGAAAATGCCCCAGCAAGTCATTGTTTTCCTAGTGTCAAGGATGTCCACTGAATGTCAGATCCCTAGCTCTGATACCATGTAAAAATCTAAGCTCAAACACTTAGTTAAATATGATTTCAACCTCTAATAAATCTAAGACTGTAATGCAACAAGAATACATGCATTCTACAAGAGTTTATGAGTAGAAATACATTAACTAAGAAATATGATATAAAAACAACAATGGAATACCAGTGAACAATAGAAAAATCACACCATAGAACACTAGAAATTTTGTGTAATGCCCCTGGAAAAACCCACAAGGGGAAAACTAGTCAAGAGGGATTCTTCTTATTCAGCTCAGAGAAATTTTATATTAGAATTTACAGCAACAAGTAACAAAAACAATAAATTATTGAAAAATGTGCCAACAAACCTCCTCGATTTGTGTGTTAAAAACCACACAAAACAAACCTCAAAATATGCAAAGTACAGTCTCATTAATATCAAATAAAACCTCGATTTATGTGCATTGTAGTTGTATTGTTCTACATTGATTTAGTACAACAAAACACCTAGAAAGTCGTGCCTTTCCCTTGCCTTGATTTATGTGCCTCCATACTATTGTACGACCCCCAAAATGGTGTTGTATGGCCTTATTTTTCACCGTTGTCCACTTAACATTCAATGTTGCAAGTTTTGGGAATGCATGCCCTCTTTTCCTCTTGGAAAATGTGCCCTCCTTCAGCTGTATGGACCTCTCTCCCTACTTGGAAAGTGTTCACCTCACCTAGCTATACAGACCTCCTTTTCCTCTTGGAAAATGTGACATACTCTTGTTGTTACTCTAACTTCTCCATGAGATCAACCTCTCTCTTGAATTTGTGACTCTTCACCTTCCCACTCAAGCTCTCCTTGAGAAAAGTGTGCCCTCTTCTCCTCTAATGCTGCCTTTTTGCATGATTTAATGTGTAACTGGACTAACCCTTTGTCTTCCAGTGAGATTGATGGTCACGATCAAATATTACCCTCATGAGATCAACGATCATGACTTAATAATTCTTTGAGATCAATTAAGTCACTTAAGTGACCCACACCCTCATAAAATCACTTTTACACATTAAAAAATTAAAAGGCTCAAATTGACTTTATAAAATCACTTTATAAAAATAAAGTCACCAGGGAGAAATGTGCTTGGTCACTTCCGCATGTTGGGCACCACCAACGCAGAAGTACCTCCGAGCTACCAAATCTAACACACACACACACACACACATATTGATACATTAATACATATAAAATATATGTATATAGTAAATAACAATATATATAACAACACATATAACAACTTAATTATATAGTAATACAATAATTAAAAAAACATATGTACATAGTTTAATACAATTGATATATATATATTAAAACTTAATACAATATATATAGTAATGTATAACAAGTTTATTACTCGAACGACTATTAATAGTCATTTAGTCACACCATAGTCATTATACAATAGTCATAGTCAATGGTATGAACCTTGACAGTAATTGTAACACCCTGTTTTCCCCCAAGTTTGTAATTATGATTAAAACTTAATGACTCTAATTGATGAACACTGTAATTTTTTTTTATGTTTAATGAAAATTGCAAACTAGCTGACTAAAGGGGAAGACTTGCAGTACTGGCCATGATACTACAAGTGGGAATTGGTGAGGGGTAACTAGGAATTGCCTTAATTAACCAAGAAATCCAACCTCCACTTGAATAACCTTGAATGACTAGATCTTCTTAAAGTACCCTACCTTTTCGTATTCATAAGAAAGCTAGTTCAAGGAATTCATACCCTATAGTTGGAGTAGTTATGCCTACCTTCAGAAGTGTACATGGAAGATTGAATTGGTTGGATGAAGTTGTCTTCTAGGAGTACTATGGTGCCCCTTCGATTTGGGAGCTTGAACCTCGAGCCTACTTCTAACATAAGCAAGTTGAGGAACCCGAGGCCGAGTGATTCTCCAGATTGGGGGAAGGAAAGAAGAGTGGAATAGATTCTAAAGGAGAGAGAACTTATAAATGACACTAGATAAAAAAGTATGGACACCAACACAAATGTAACACATGCACGAATAGAGCGGAGAAGGATTGGGAAGTTCCTGTGAGGAAAATAGGACCCTTACCCAAGGAACGTATGGTCACTTTGGAACAAATAATACCTGAACCCAGACTGGAGGAAAGAAGGTCACGATTTGATGCTTGCTGGAAATAAACCGATACTGGTAAGGGGAGGGCATTGAGGGATTATGTAGCAGTGAAAGCACTCCCTTGTGTAGAGGAAATCTATTTGGGAAGGCACCTGGTAAGATCATGTTGGCCCTGGACTCAATGGGGAGAGGGGATTTCTACTCTTGCCAATTGTGTTGGAGTTACTTCACACACACCTAGGATTTATTTTTCCTAAGGTTTTTCCTTGTTTATTAGCAATTATTAGTCATTATCCAGTCTCCTATATTTTAGGAAGAATATTCATCTAGGGAGAATATTCTCTTTAGTTTTCGCATCAGTTTGACTAGTTGAGTGGAGTCTAGATGCTGCATTGGTTTTGTCACCATGCAACATTGGGATCATCACCATATAATGCGCATTAGCCTTAGTATCATCACCAGACTAGCGAATTACCCATGATTCCTTGATCTCTTCCTCACTTCACTTTGTTTCAGTCAGTTAATTGAAGATTGGTAGACTAGTTAACTCAGCTAGGTGGAAGTTCACTCTCGTAATTGCCCGAGAGACTAGACTAGGTGGCAGTTCACTCCAATAACTACTGGTGTGTGTCCAGATCACTCTAGAACACCACTATGGCACATTGGATTCTCCTATAGTGTGCATTGGTTGAGCTATACAGAGTATATCATGTGTAAATTATTCGTTATTCATTACGGTTAATGAGAATTCTTCTATTCTTTCTCTCTTGCTTCTTCTTTCTCAATTTATCTCTACAAATGTGTGTGTTATTTTCTAGCTAGATATATTATGTGTATTTTCAACACATTTACATGGTATCAGATCCGACGAACTGCTGAGAAAAGCTACACCAAATTATTTTTTGCAGGTACCAAAGATTGAAGACAACGGAAAGATGGAATTCCCAAAAGAATTCATTCTTACAAATTACAATTACTTTGAATGGAAGGAGACAACAATAATTCATCTCATAACCAGATGATTGTACAGGTTAACATTGAATACAGATACATAACCAACATCATCCATATAAAAATCCAAGTATCTAAATCGAATGGATGAAGCATTTAGAACAATTTGCAGTCTCATCTCTCCCAATCTCCTTTTTCACATATCTTCCTGTAAAACCCCCAATGAATCCTGGATCACATTGGAAGGGATCTTTGGAAAACATGATGAGATAAGGGGACACATTATTGAGGTGGAATTGCTCACATTGGATCCAAAAAGCTTCGACAATCTCCAATATTTCTTTACAAAATTCAAGGATTTACTGTCGAAAATCGAAGCTTGCGAGGTTGATAAATCTAAGGAGGAGAAACAAATGGTTCTCACCATTCTCTCCAAACTTGGTCCTGAATTCTCTGTGTTTGTATCCACATTCCATTCAGTCAAATTATCCTTTGGATCCACCTGGAATATGCTTTCTCTTGAGGAATTTATCAAATCCCTGGCACAAGAGAAAACCAAGCTCATGAACATGGGAAAAATCAAAGTCCCAAAGGCGCATGCACTCACTGTGCAAGATGAAAGCCATCAATATCAGAAATCTAAATATAAATACAAAATGAAATCTCATGCAAATCCGAAGAAAGAAGGGTACTTAAAACCCTTCACCGATGCCTCCAGATCCAAAGGTGGAAAGGGAAGAAAATGAGAGAAATGTACATACTGCCATAAAGGATTCCATCCAGAATCTGCATGCATGAAGAAACAAATAGATCTATTGACTCAAATACTTCAGAAAAAAAACCTTTGAGATCGCATCCCTGAGGGTGCCAAGAAGAAGAAGCTAGAAGATCATAATCCCAAGAAAGACAATTCTAGCCATGCCTTGATTGCCATCAACTCCTATCCCAATCCTTGGATCGTAGATTCAAGAGAATCACATCACATGGTTTTCACAAAAGTAGTTTATTCTTCATTGGATGCATGCAAAGGTCCTCCTATTCTGATGGGGGACAACTCTCCAGTCGAGGTCACCGGGAAAGGAAGGATTGAACTCGCCAAAGAAAGCTTCGAGAATGTGTTGCACGTTCCCAAAATTTTCATCAATCTTCTCTTCGTGTATCAGATGATGAATTCTGACACTGGAAAGAAAGTCATATTCACACCAAATGCAGTGGACATCTATGACATGCAAACCAATTTCAGGGTTGCTACCGGTGAGGTAAATCATCAATCTAGATTGTATACATTTTCTGAATTTATTGAACCAGATTTTGCTTTATTGCTTACCCATGCTGATGAAAGTAGTAGGATATGACATGAAAGGTTCAGACATTTGAATTTCAGATATATGCAACAACTTAGAAAGAAAATATTGGTTGATGCTCTACCAGACATCCATTTCTCCAAAGGAATCTGTGAGGGATGTGTTCTTGGATGGTCAAGAGAATTTCGACAAAGGAAAGACTCAAAGAGCTTCCTCTCCTTTAGATCTGATCCATAATGACCTCATGGGTCCTTTTCGACATCCATCAATAAAAAAAGTGAGGTTTGTTCTCATTTTTGTTAATGATTTCTCACATTTCACATGGATTCACTTTCTCAGGCAAAAATCTGAGGTCTTTAAACACCTTAAAGATTTCAAAGCCCTTGTTGAGACACACTCCGGAAAGAAAATCAAAGTCCTCCAAACTGATAAAGAGGGAGAGTATGTTAATCATGAGATCCAAAATATTTGTCATGAGGTAGGGATTCAGTTGCAACACACAGTTCCCTATGCTCTACAGCAAAATGGAGTTATTGAGCAAAAAAACAGATCTCTAAAAGAGATGGCATCTTGCATGCCACATGCAAAGTCACCACCACATAGACTATGGGATGAAGAACTTAATTTTGAAACCTACATACAAAACAAGTCTCCCCATAGATCTGTCAAGGATAAGACCCCCTACGAGGCTTGGAGTGGCCTCAAACCAGAAGTGACCCACTTTCATATTTTCGGTTCACGTGCATGGGCCCAGATTCCCTCTGAAAAGAGGAAGGAACTTGATCCACATAGCACTGAGTGTATTTTTTTTGGATACCCTGATGGTGTGAAGGGATACAAAATTATTGATATTTCCTCAGACTGACTCATCATTGAGCATAACGTCCAATTCGAGGAAAGTGTCCCTCATGTACCTCAACAATTGCATGAAGACACCTTCATTCTTCCACCCATCCGAGATGATGAACATGCTCATGCTGAATATTCTTCAGATGATATTTCTGATTCAGAGGATTCAAATGATCCAAATACAGAGTCAATACAGTCAAATGTAGATTCAGGGCAGCCAGATGTAGATGTAGAGCTAGAGCAAAGGCCCAAGTGGACATAAACTAATCTTCAGGATGGAGGGGATCTTGTTGGTGATCCATTTGATACTAGGAGGAATCGATATGATTTCGAGGAGCCTCCTATTGCACTCACTGCTGTTAGAACAAGAATTTGCATCTACAAAATTGGCATAAAACATTAGTCAAATCTATTCCTGTAAAGTCACTGCCAAAAATTCTACCAAAATCTCCTAAGACTGGTGAAACGATGGCGTTGAGAATTCCACAGAGCGCTACCAAAGATGAAGTCTTTGAGAAACATGGATGTAAAATTGTTTTTTGTTGAATAAAGGCCCAAGGGACCAATCTCCAATACTTCCAGCTATCAACACCTGCATCAACAACAACACATGTCAGCAGTTAGTCACACAAGTCAACGCTCAAAGCAATTGACAAAGCCATGGTAGAAAGCCCACGAGGAGGGGCCAAAAACACCAGTGCGCTATGAAATAAGAGGTGCACTATGAAATTTCACACAGATACATAGGCAGGCACTACCAAAATTTTAACAGAGATTGAATTACACAGGTCGGCGCTATCAAAATTTGCTGAGTTATTTTGCAAGGAAACTTCTGCAAGTTTTGAGTGACTAACTTAAAACTTGTACTATGAACAAATGGGAAGGAATTTTTGAAAATTGGATTGTATTTTTTGTTCATCACATACCAAATAAAAAAAACCTCTTTCATTTTTTAAAAATATGTTATGGTTAGATAGATATTAGACATATAAGTGGCACTATAGAATGTGTTGCGAAAACTCTGTTCTAGACTGTTGAAATGATATTTTTGACCAGCTGACTTCCAGGATCATTTTGGGTGAACTAGGATGAATTTTAAAAATATGAAGGAGGTTATTGTCAATCATGGACCCATGAACATTAACATCTTTCATTTTTCACATAGGTTTCATGGACTGGGATATTCAAAAGAATCTTTGAGCCCTATGTTTTCAATTTTCATGATTTCCTGTTTGAGACATGTTTTTGTGACACCTGTTATGGCCAGATGGAGATGAATTTAAATAAAACACGAGAGGTTTTTCTTCATAACGATCTTATATACAAAAAAATTTCTCATATTTTACACAGATGTTATGGTTTGAGAATTACAAGTGGCGTTTGGAAGCCTATTTTTCATAATTTCACCTCCTGAAAAGCAGGAAATTAGTTAAAACATGTCATTTTCTGTTTGTAGTTGTTTCTATTTTGGGAAAGGGGTTGGAGTTCGAATGGGTGATATGGAAAGGACCTATATGGATATATATTCATTGTACAAGAGGGTAGGGTGGTTGGATTCATGAGCCAAGAGAGATGAGAGAGATGTAGGAGGCATTTTGCCTGTGATCATTGTAACCCTGAGGGGCTTCTGTTTTTGTAAACATTTTTGTTATTGAAGGTTCATGATATCCGTGTTATCCAATTGTATCTCTTGTTTTCTTTTCCAATTTGTCTTATTACTTGAATGAATTGTACACCTTGAGGATCACGGTTTCCTTTGATTAATGGACTCTTGAGCATTTGAGGAGCTGATGTATCTTGCCTATTAGTCATTGTTTACATTCAAGTACCTTGAGTTCATTTATGCAAATATGATATTTGCCTTATGGATGTTCTTCTTTGTGTTATATTTTTCTTCCTCTATTCAATAAACCTTTATCTGATATGCAGATTGATTGCATTTAATGAGCATGGTGTTTTCTTGACTCCATAGCCCAATGGTCCATCATTGATTTACAACAACTTACTGTCCTTTCCCTTCCTTGTTTTATTTTTCTTAATCCACAAAACCAATCAAGTATTTTTATTTCTATGTTACCAATCTTACTCTTATTTGCAGTCTAGGAGTGACTCTTGGAGTGTTAACATAAATGGCGTCGTTGCCGGGGACGAAGCAACGAATAAATCTTCCATGGGAGAACGACAACGATCATATCTGCTTCTTGATGGTGAACATGAAGAGGACACATGCTTGACTGTAGATCTTTCACCATGGTGACTCCACTGTCTAAAGATTAAAAGGAGACTCCACTGGGGATCCAACTATGGAAGCCATTTTGGCTCAAAGGTTTGTATTTTGTGATTTTTCGAATGTAGTTGGTTTTCCAAACCCAATGCTTAGAAGAGATGAATGGGAAGGCATCCTTCCTACATTTAAAGGAGAAGATTGAGAGGATCCGGTTGAACATCTGCTAGATTTTCATGAGTTTATTCATGAACGTCAGATTGTGTATGAGGATGTCAAGATCAAGCTTTTCAGATACTCATTGAAGGGAGAAGCCCTTGACTGGTGCAGATCTCTTCCAGCTTCAAGTATTAACTCATTGGTAAGTTTTCATGATGATTTCAATATATTTTATAAAGAAAAAATTTCAGCTGAAAGTATTTTTGAAAATTGTTGTGATGTATTTGAGAAGCATATTCAACAGAAAGTAGAGTTTTCCTCTGTTTGCCAGAATTAAAATCATGTTAGTGAGGAAGATCTTCAAGATACCATTGATGATAGTAATGAGGATTGCATAGTTGTATATGCATCTGATCTTGTCTCTGATACACCTACTATTTTAGATTTGAATGAAGAAACATTTATAGAAGAATATTTTTCTCAAATTCTTCAAGAGTTTTCTTATGATATATTTTCACCTGTGATTGAAGAGAAGAATTAGAAGACTGCTTGTCATTCTTTGAAAGATCCAGAGGTTTTTTGTTCACCTATTTTTGATAAGTATTCAGACAGAGAAGAGCAGATCCCTGCATCAAATGTTGTTGACTTGAATAACAACCAAACGGTGTATGCCAACTATGAATCAGATTTTGATGATGTTTTTTCTTCGTCCATCAATGAACAACATTATGACGAAATCAACCATTTCGTGTTTGCAAAAGACATTGACTAGCAAGGAAAGGTATCCTTTGATGGTCATCAATCCACTTTTTTCTGTGATCTAGTGGTCATCTACATGGAGATGTTTTATTCAAAAGTTTTCAGTTTTGCAACTTTTGGAATTAAAACAGATTGTGATTGTAAGTATGTGCTGCAACTTAAAATTATGCTACAAGTCATTAGGTCTTCTCTGAATTTTATTTGCGTAAAAGAAGTTATTTTAGTCAGCTGGATGTTATCATGGATTCATTGGAAGCATGATTTCACATTATTAGTAAGTTTTTATTGGTTAGAAGTAGGAATAGATAGACGAATAAGATCACCATATGAGCATGAAGATTCTTTAAGTTTGTTTTTAGTCGTTTGTTGTTAGAATAAGTTGCAGAAGTTTGGATCAGATAGGGAATGCTATTAAAAGACTCCATAGCCGAATGGAATAGACACTATACAAAATTGTGGATGTTTACAGAGCAAGTTGCAGAGGTTAAAGGTTGGGACCAGCCCTAGGATAAGGCACTAAAACTACAAGAGTTATTAGAGCCTCATAGGGAGGTCTCTATCCCCCATGGAGCCTATGTTAGCACAAGAATTTTCATCTACAAAATTGGCATAAGACATTAGTCAAATCTATTCCTAGAAAGTCACTGCCGAAAGTGCTACCAAAATCTCCTAAGACTGGTGAAACGATGGCGCCACGAATTCCACAGAGCGCTACCAAAGTTGAAGTATTTGAGAAACATGGATTTAAAATTGTTTTTTGTTGAATAAAGGCCCAAGGGACCAATCCCCAATACTGCTAGATATCAACACCTGCATCAACAACAACACATGTCAACAATTAGTCACACAATTCAACGCTCAAAGGAATTGACAGAGCTATGGTAGAAAGCCCACGAGGAGGGGCCAAAAACACTAGTGCGCTATGAAATAAGAGGTACGCTATGAAATTCCACACAGATACATAGGAAGACACTACCAAAATTTTAACAAAGACTGAATTACACAGGTCGACACTACTGAAATTTGTTGAGTTATTTTGCAAGGAAACTTTTGCAAGTTTTGAGTGAATAACTTAAAACTTGGATTATGAACAAATGGGAAGGAATTTTTGAAAACTGGAGGAGGTTTTTGTTCATCACATAGAAAATAAAAAAAAACATCTCTCATTTATTTAAAATATGCGATGGTTAGATATATATTAGACATAGAAGTGGCACTATGGAATGTGTTGCAAAAACTCTGTTCTAGGCTTTTGAAATTATATTTTTGACCAGCCGACTTCCAGGATCATTTCGGGGTGAACCAGGATGAATTTTCAAAATCTGAAGGAGTTTATTGTTGAGAATGAACCCATGAACATTAAACTCTTTCATTTTTCACACAAGTGTTACAGATTGGGATATTCGAAAGAATATTTGAGCCCTATGTTTTCAGTTTTTGTGATTTCCTGTTTGAGACATGTTTTTGTGACACCTGTTGCGGCCAGTTGGAGATGAATTTAAATAAATTGAGAGAGTTTTTTATTCATAATGAGCTTATATACAAAAACAATTCTCATATATTACACAACTATTATGGTTTGAGAATTACACGTGGCGTTTGGAAGCCTATTTTTCAGAATTTCACCTCCTGAAAAGCAGGAAATTAGTTAAAACATGTCATTTTCTATTTGTAGTTGTTTCTATTTTGGGAAAGGGGTTGGAGTTCGAATGGGTGAGATGGAAAGGACCTATATGGATATATATTCATTGTAAAAGAGGGTAGGGTGTTTGGATTCATGAGACAAGAGAGATGAGAGAGTTGTTGGAGGCATTTTGCCTATGATCATTGTAACCCTGAGGGGCTGCTATTTTTGTAAACATTTCTGTTATTGAAGGTTCATGATATCTGTGTTATCAGATTGTATATCTTGTTGTAATTTCCAATTTGTCTTCTTACTTGAATGAATTGTACACCTTGAGTATCATGGTTGCCTTTGATTAATGGATTCTTGAGCATCTGAGAATCTAATGTATCTTTCCTATTAGTCACTATTTACATTCAAGTACCTTGAATTCATTTATGCAAATATGATCTCTTCCTTATGGATGTTCTTCTTTGTGTTATATTTTTCTTCCTCTATTCAATAAACCTTTATCTGATATGCAGATTGATTGCATTTAATGAGCATGTTTTTTGCTTGACTCCATAGCCCAATGGTCCATCATTGATTTACAATAGCTTACTGTCCTTTCTCTTCCTTGTTTTCTTTTTCTTAATCCATAAAACCAATCAAGTATTTTTATTTCTATGTTACCAAGCTTACTCTTATTTGCAGTCTAGGAGTGACTCTTGGAGTGTTAACAACTTCCACTGAATGATTTCCCTCCAATCATCTTTTCTTGGTTCAATATTCAGATCCACAGTCTTATGGTGAGGTTGCTGGAAATTCCTTTTGGGAATAATCCATGCAGGAGGAGTACAAATCCCTCCTTGAGAACCAGACTTGGGATCTGGTTCCCCTTCCTTCTAGAAGGAAACTTGTCAGATGCAGATGGGTCTACAGGACCAAGAGCACAACGGATGGACATATTAGTAGATACAAAGCCAGGCTTATTGCCAAAGGGTTTCGGCAGGTGCATGACATTGACTATGATGAGACCTTCGCTCCAATAGCGAAGATGGATTTCATACATTTGGCACTTGCCATTGTGGGGGCCAAGGGATGGGAAGTCCACCAGATGGATGTGAAGAATGCATTTCTTCACGGTGATCTATCTGAGGAGATATATATGGAGCATACCTAGGGATTTATGTAGGATTCATCTTTGGTCTTTGATTGAAGAAATCTATTTATTGTCTCAAGCAGGCTTCTAGGGCATGGTATGCCAATATGGACTCCTACCTACTATCACAAAACTTTGTACGTTGTAAATAAGACCCGAATGTCTACATGCTCAGGATGACTGATTCACTTCTACTCTTAGTTCTGTATGTTGATGAATTTGTTGATCACCGATTGCTTGACTTCAGCAATTGCTCCAGTCAAGAGGATTCTACATGATAGGTTTTTGATGATGGACATGGGTCCACTACACTTCTTCCTTAGACTCAAGATCAATCAGGATGCATTAGGCATCAAACTGTCTTAGGCCAAGTATGCACAATATCTCCTTGAGAGATTTCACATGACAGACTGCAATTTTTCTCTGACTTCTTTCCTATCAGGAGTCAAACTTGAGGATGGCGAGGACACTCCACTAGTTGACAACACACTGTACAAACATCTAGTGGGGATCTTGTTGTATCTCACACACTCCATACCAGACCTATCCTATGTAGTTGGCGTAGTTTCCAGGTTCATGTAGGAACCACATGAGCTACATTGGAAGGATGCAAAGCGTATCCTTCGATACGTACATGGAACCATCACCTTTGGGATTCATTATGAAATAAACTCTACATTATATCTCATCGAGTTTACTGATTCTAACTGGGCTGGTGACAACAATGATCGCAAGTCGACATATGGTTACTCACTCAGTCTTGGTTTCGAGCCTATCTGTTGGTCGAGAAAGAAGCAAGCTACCATTGCTCTATCTTCAACTGAGGCAGAGTACAAAGGGGTAGTTAACATAACCAATCAGGCTATCTGGCTACAACATTTTCTCACTAAGTTGGACATTCAGTTTCATCGACCGATCATCATTTAGTGTGAAATCCAGAGCACTCTGAAGTTTTGCAGAGATCTAGTTCAGAGGTAGCGGACGAAGCTCATAGAGATCCACATGCAATACATCCAAGACTTAGTACATGAGGGGATCATCAACCTACAATTATATCCTTCAACATAACAGATGACATACATCTTCACCAAGACCTTCACTCAGCAGAAGTTCCATTCTCTGCGAAGTCGTCTTGGATTGAAGGACACAGTTGCCTAACAATTGTAGTTATTTTTTTACATACATTGTACCTTGAGGGGGGGTTTTCCCCATGATATTTCCCCTCTTTCCTCACTTTATTTCAGTGTATCTTTTGTATTTGGGTACCTAACATGGCCTTGTTGCCGGGACCCATTATTTATTTTCACCATAGTGATGTTCAGGGGGGGTGTTGGAGTTACTTCACACACACCTAGGATTTATTTTCCCTAAGGTTTTTCCTTGTTTATTAGTCATTATTAGTTATTATCCAGTCTCTTATATTTTAGGAAGAATATTCCTCTAGGGAGAATATTCTCTTCAGTTTTCACTTTAGTTTGACTAGTTGAGTGGAGTCTAGAAGCTGCATTGGTTTTGTCACCATGAAACGTTGGGATCATCCCCAGATAATGCAAATTATCCTTGGTATCATCACCAAACTAGCGCATTACCCATGATTCCCTTATCTCCTCCTCACTTCAATCTGTTTCAGACAGTTAACTGAAGACCGGTAGACTAGTTAACTAAGCTAGGTAGCAGTTCACTCCCGTAACTGCCCGAGAGACTAGACTAGGTTGAAGTTTACTCACATAACTTCTTGTGTGTGTCTAGATCACTCTAGACCACCACTATGGCATATTGGATTCTTCTCTAGTGCGCATTGATTGAGTTATACAAAGTACATGTGTAAATTATTCATTATTCCTTATGATTAATGATAGTTCTTCTATTCTTTCTCTCTTGCTTCTTCTTTCTCAATTTCTCTATGCAAATGTGTGGTATTTTCTAGCTAGATCTATTCTGTGTAGGTTCAACACATTTACAAATTGGTGAAGGGGTTTTCTATATTTCTCCATGGGCCATTTTCCCAGGTATGGGAGCCCTTGTAAGCTTTGAAGTTATTTAAATGATAATCTTGTTTGATGGGAAGAATATATTTGTATTGTGGTGGAGATTTTTGGTTTCCAGTATTTCTTTCGCTATCTTTATTTGAGTTGAATATTAAAACAAGTGTATGTTGTTTTGTGAGATGATAATTTTATTTACAAAAAGGAAATCACTAGATAACAAGATACGCAGGTGCTGAAGTAGGGATTTCAACATGCTATCAAAGTTGTCGCTCCGAGAGGAATCCAAATCTCAGATCCATAGTAGTTTATAGAAAATTTATTAGTTATGTAAGGAGATATTAGAAAATACATAACCAACAGGTAGAAATCAAGAGTTGGATTTCAGGGAAAGAACAATATTCAGGCAGAACTAGGGTTTTGTAGTCATACAAAGTTGTACGCATGTTGCAAAAGGAACAATCATGTACATATGTGGTTTTCCTTGGAGATAATAATGTATACACAAGTTGCAACAAGCAAAGTCACATACATACACGAGTTTCAGTGGTGACATACACATACAGGGTCATAGAGGTTAGTACAGGGGCAACGTCAACAACATGTTATTTCTAGGGCAATTTATCTAGTCTAAGGGATGTCATAAGCAAGTCCAAGAAATGAATATAGATTGGATGGAGCATCCAACTTCCTATCTTGGAAAGAAAGAGTGACTTTGGCCTTAAAGGAGTATGAACTTTGGGAGTTTTTGGACAAAGTACTTATTCCACCAACAAATTTGACAGCTTTGGTAGCTCATGAGAAGAAGGACATGAAAGTTGATAGGGTTATCTTAGATTAAGTGAATGATCATCTAATTCCTCACTTATCTGAAAAGAAGACGAGCAAAGATATTTTTGATGCCTTGGTAGGTTTACTCCAGAGCACTAACAAAAATAGGAATATGGTCTTAAGAAATAAACTCAGATATGTGTAGATGTCTAGATATGACAATGTTACCAACTATTTCACGAGGATCACCTAGGTATGTGATCAGCATGTGATCAACTTGCAACCATAGGGAAGAAAAAAAAAGATGTAGAAATCGTGAATGTGGCATTGAACGGTTTTCCCAAATCTCGGGAATCATTTGTCAAGTGAGTCTACGCTCAAGAAAATCTCCCAAATTGGCAGAGACTTTGGGATGATTGCATCCATGAAGAGACTCGAGAGGATTCCAAAAGAAAAAATTAGGGAAATAATGATGAGAACTTGGCCCTTGTCAGTAAGGTAAGGAAGGGAAAAGGAAAGAGTTCCAACAAGAAGGGTAACAATGATGGAGGATCATCCCAACCAGGGAAGAAGAAGGACTTGAGTAAAATCAAGTGCTTCTCATGTCATAAGAATGTACATTATGTGTCTTAGTTCCCAGAGAAGAAGAAGGGAAAATGAAAGACACAAACAACAACATCACCAGAGACACAAATAGATGAGTTTACAATGAATTTTGAGAAGGATTTATCATTATTTTCTTTCCTTTCTACCAACATAACTACCATAAGTGATTGGTTCTTGGACAATGATGCATCTCATCATATGATAGAAGCACGAAATATTTTTAGTAGTTTGACGAAGAGGGACTCAGATTTTCATGTGGATCTTGATGATGATGCCAAGTATGCAGTGAAGGGAGAGGGAACAATTATGTTCCAAATTGAGTCAGGAGGTTCATTGGATAGCCAGGATGTGCTTTACATACCCGGATTGAAGAAATTTTTTCTCTTAGACTTAGCTATGGAGGACAAGGGTTTTGTCATTAATTTTCAGAGAGGGAAAATACTCACACATATAGAGAAATATTTCTTGGACATAACAATGGTTGTTGGGGTTAGAGAGGGAAAATTATATAGGTTTCAGGGCAAGCCTGTTTAGGAATTAGTACATGATAGTGATAACCTATGTGAGCTATGAAATAGAAGTTTGGACACCTACACTACAAAGAATTTTTGATTCTGAGGGGGATTAATTTTACAGTTCTTCCAAAATTCAATATTGAGTAGTAGGGGGTGTGCAAAGGATGTGCACTTGGAAAGAATTCACTTGGAAATAATTCCAAGGATTCTTTTCCAAGTAGCGAGAGTAGGTCCAAGGGCATATTATATCTTATACATTAATATGTGAGTGGGACGATGCCAATAGCATCCGTGCAGGGTGCGCCATACTATGTGGCGTTCATTGATGATTTTTCCTGGAAAACTTGGATCTTCTTTAAGAAGACCAAGGATGAGGTCTTCAGTTAGTTTAAGGAGTTCAAGGCTCAGGTCAAGAACCAAAAAAGGAAGAAGATAAAGGTATTGAGGTTGGATAATGGGGGAGAGTATACCTCCAATGACTTCAAGGATTTCTGCAAGGAGGTAACGATCAAGAGGGAGCTAATAGTTTCATACAACCCTCAACAAAATGGGGTTGTGGAGAGAAAGAACAAGTCCATCATCGGGTCTACCAGGGATATGATACATGAGCATGAGTTTCTTATGTTTTTTTGGGAAAAGGCATGTAACAAATAAATATATGTGCAAAAAAAGAGTCCTCACAAAATATTGGGGGAGAAGACTTTGGAGGAGTCATTCTTAGGAGTGAAGCCAGAGACATGAAATTTGAGGATATTTAATTTTATAGTCTACATCCATATTCCTGTGGAGAAGAGGATGAAGTTGGATCATTCAGGATAGAAGGGTATATTTGTGGGATACATCAATATTTCAAAGGCTTATATGATCTTCATTCCATAGTAGAGGAAGACAATTGTGAGTAGAGATGTTAAGTTTGAGGAGAACTTGGCATCTAGGATATATCAAGAGTCATCAATAGTGACAGAGGATGAGGAGAAATATGATTTGAAGGATGACTAACAATCAATTGTGAGTCAGACTTCAGGTGGGGATGAGGAGTTATCTCCTTCTAGTTATATCAGGAGACCCCGGTGGCTATTACGAACATTGAGGGATGTTGGTGAGGCTCCTAGGACTGTTGTTAGAGAGCGCATGACTCTGAGGAAGTTTTTGAACTATATGGTGCTTATGAGTATCATCATTGATGTTAAGCCTTCCAGTTTTGAGGAAGCGACATATCAAAAGGTATGGCGAAATTCCATGGTAGAGGTGTACACCTCTATTATGAGGAATGATGTTTGGGACATAGTGTCGAGACCAGAGGGGAAGTCAGTTGTGAGTTCCAGGTGGCTCTACAAGATCAAGCATGCTATAGATGGTAGTATCAAGAAGTTCCATGCAAGGTTTGTGCTGAGAGGGTTCTCCTAGAAAGAGGTAGTGGACTATGAGGAGACATTTTCTCCAGTCACCAGGTATGCTTCTATTCAAGATGTTATTTCTATTGCTTCAGTTATGAGGTGGAGGATTCATTAGATTGATGTGAAAACAACTTTTCGCAATGGGATCATTGAGGATGAAGTACGTATAGAGAAACCTCAGGGATTTGAGGTACATGGGAGGGAATACCATGTGTGTAGGCTTAATAAAATGTTGCATGGACTCAAATAGGCACCCAGGGCATGGTATTCCAGGATTTACATATAGTTGCATAGTATGGGATTTACCAAGGGTGAGGCGGATCCTAACTTGTAACTCATACTTGTTGGGGAAGATCCACTCATATTGGTTATGCACATAGATTATTTGTTTATCACATGTGCATAAGAGATTATTGCAGGGTGAAAAGCATATTTAGCTATTGAGTTTGAGATGAAGGAAATTAGCTCGATGCATTATTTCTTGGGGTTAGAGGTATGGTAGGTAAAGGATGAGATCTTCCTTGGTCAAGGGAAGTACTTAGTAGAGATCCTGAGGAGATTCATGATCGAGGTCTGTAAAGAAATGACTACACCTATGGTTACCAATGCAAAGAAGGTTATCACTTCAGATTCATAGTTGGTGGATCCGAGGATATATAGGTAGTTTATAGGGTCCTTGATATATTTGGTCAACACCAGGCCTTATATATGTTTTGTTGTGAACACCTTGAGTCTGTTCATGGTGGAGCTGAGGAAGGTGCATTGGAGAACATTGAATCATGTGATTAGGTACTTGAGAGGTACAATGGAGTATGGATTGAGGTATCTCAAAGGACATGGAGTGAGGATGTAGGGATATACAAACTCAGTTTGGGTAGGTAGTGTGATAGACAAAGAGATTACCTCAGGGTGTTGCTTTATCTTGGGATCAACAATGATTACTTGGTTCAACAGGAAGTAGACTTTTGTAACACTCAATTCAAAAGAGGTAGAGTACATGGTAGCACGTATGGCTAGTTGTGAATCCATTTGGCTTCAGAAATTGCTTACAATTTTATTTGATCAAGAGTTGGAGCCTATAATGATATACTGCGATATATCAAACTTTCAAAGAATCTAGTATTCCATGACAAGTCCAAGCATATAGAGATCAGATACCACTTCATTTGATATAGGATAGATAAGGGATAAATTAAGCTTCAATATATTTCCATAGATGAGAAGGTTTCAGATACTCTAACCAAACCCTTGGTTAAAGGGAAGTTTGTGTTCTTTAGAGACAAACTTGGAGTGGTGAAAAATATGTTCCTCTCTAAGAGGGAGTGTTGATGTTAGTAGCATTGGACAAGTATTTCCACACATGTCTAAGTGTTTAGATGCATGGAATTCATCCAAATCCTTCTACACTAAGACTTTACTTTAATTAAAGGAATTATTAAAGTAAAGTGATTTTATTAGTGAGTTGAGTTTTATTTAAAGAAATGCTTTAATTAGAATTAGTGAATTAAATAATATCCATTGATCTTAAGTGAGGTGAGAATTAATCTCAATTGTTAATCATGTTAAATAGTTAAAAAGTACCAAGGACAAGTGTTTCTCACAACTTAGGTGCCTAGGGGTGAGAAAGTGTTCATTGTTGTCCCTAGTGAATTAACTTTATGCGAGATAAAGTTAAATGTGACTTTAGGGAAATTTCATGAAGTGGGTGACTAAAGAAGAGAATTTTAATCACCACCATTGATCTAATTTCATCTCCACCATTATATCACGTGACTCTTCAACTTCCCCCATTGAGTCGACTTAGGGATTGAGGCACCCCTTCATTTGGCATTCTTCATGAGTTTTGGAGAGTGTTGAGAGAGAGAAGTCAATCTAAGGAGGAGGAGGGAGAACTTGTTGAAAGAGGCATGATTTTCAAGGAAAGAGTACAACATGAAAATCGAGGAAAGTGTATAATAAGAGAAAAACCGTATAGTATGGATTCTAAGAAGGTAGTACAACAATAAAGTGGCACAAAAATCGAGGAACATAGCTACACAAATTTTTGGGTGTTTTGGGCACAAAATCCAAGGAGGAAAACAACCACATATTTCTGGAATTTACTCTCAACATATAGGAATGAATTTCAATGCATACCATACAACATTTAATGTTGTGACATCTATACCTCGTACATATTTTTGAGCACAAAAATCGAGGAGCTGATTGGCACAATTTCCTAGTCTGTGTGTGAGCAGAAAGAAGAGATAAGTCTGTAATTTAATTGTTGAAGATGACTTTTATAATATTTTTTTGCTCAGAAATATGAATAATAAAAATCATTCCCTCTCTCACTAGTTTTCCCCTTGTAGGTTTTTCAAGGGTCTTGTTTTGACCAAAATCTTTGTGTACAATTTTTTGGGTGTTCTTTAATTTATGGTTATTGGTTGTAGCAGACTTCATGTGTTTCCTTTTATAATCTATTTATTTTCTGCTAACTAATTTGTAGCTGAAAATGCAATGTGGGTTGGGCATTAAACAATGAAGTGTCTCATTGAGACTTGAAACTGGGTTGGGGTCTGATTTTTCTACATGGTATTGGAGATGGAAAGTGGGAAAGAGAAGAAATGTAGTAGCCACAAAGAACAAAGATTTTGTTGAGAAGAGGAGGTACTTCAACGAGCATAAAGTTTTGGTCTTGAGTTTCATTTGTGAGGGTCAATGACCATCAGTTTGAGGGTTGAGGACAAGTTGGATGGAGCTGCTAATTTCAACTCATGGAAGGAGAGGATTGTGTTGCTTCTGCAGGAGTGTGAGTTGTGGGACATTGTGGAGGACACACAAACAAATATCGTGAAGGTTCCTATGGATGCTACTCTTTTGAACGCCTACACTAAAAAGAACATTAAGGCTAAAATAATTATCCTTTATGCCATTAAGGACCATGTGATTCCACATGTGACCAGGAAATCCAATGCCTATGAGATGTGGGAATCCTTAACCATGTTGATGTTTAGACAACATCGGGAAGACATTCTCTAAAGATAATAATTAATAATATAATTATTATTGATTATTAAATATAGTATATAATAAGTAAATGATAATAATAAATAGTTATTGAATATTCAAGGGACACATCCTTTCATGGATGGTCACCTTATGTTCCATATATATGGAACACTCATTATTGTAATAATATATCGAATATCTATCATATCTCATATGAATAAAAACCAACATGGTATCAGAGCAGGACTGGGCTCGACTCCCTCACGGGAGGGCCCAGGAAAATGAGAGATAGCTTGCTATGATACATAGAAGCAGGGTAATGTACAACTCTCTACGTCATATACAAATATCAGATATCTTTCCAATGGCTCATTGAAACCCTTGGCCACGCCCATAATCTTCCACATGAACAACTCAATCGTCGTGTTCAAGAGATTGATGCCAAATCCTTGGCTTTAAAGAGAGGACACTGCCATGCAAGGTGATCGATTTTATCCCTGGTCAATGATGCCAATAATATAACTTAAAGAACAAGTGCTTGCTCGGATTTTTCTGTTGTTCGCAAAATCGATGGGTTCAAGAGGCACACCACAAGTAAGTGGAGTGATTTCACAAAATCATCGAGTTCAAGTAATTCCAAATTGTTGTGCTTCATTTCTCCATTTTGCAAACCACGTGTGCGTGAGTACTTTGATTGAGCGATGGTGGCTTTCAAATCTTGTTGTGAGCCAATGGAAAACAAGATTTGAACAACAACAGATTATAAAACTGAATATTTGTCATGAGAGAGACATGATCATGAGATTGTGTTAAGTCATTTGGAACCCTGGATGATTTGTGCTGTAATATTACCAACATATATGTGAAACGATTGGTTGTCACTGCAATGACCATTCATTGTTATTAATATTTGCATCCAGAATTGTGAAACATTTGAGGGTAGATGTAATTTTGTTTCTTGATCATTGGTAAGGTATTGAAAGTGATCGCTAATGAGACTCTATTCGAAAGGAGTCAGCCTGGGAATTAATGGAACATCAACGTTACCCAAACAGTTTTGACGCCAAGGATTTCTGTTCGTTTTAACATCTACGTCTTGTTGGAAGAATAAGGAGACTTATTTAGGTAATTGAATACCGTCCAAAGCTGGGACTATGGCCTCATTCCCTTGATCAACAACATGGCCTCGAAGGGTCTTCTACGAGAAGGTTATGAAAATCATCTTGGAAATGTTGATGTCTGAGGCAACATCATGAAATATTCACCCCGGAAGGTCTTATATGGACTAGTAGAAGGGAATGTAGAATTCATCTAACGTGCCTCAAATTGTTAGATGAAGGAACCAAGACATTGGTTCCATGATGGAACCTCGATATATCAAGTATGGTCCAATATGACTTAGCATGATCAACATTTACCTATGTTTCTATGGGTAGATACATCCATGAGTGTAGTGTATGTTCATAACTGAAGTCCTCATAAGACTTTAAGGAATATGACTCCTGAGGAGGCCTTCATCGGAGTGAAACCTGAGGTTGGACACTTCATGATATTTGGATGTCTAGTATACATTCATATACCCAAAGAAAAAAGGACCAAGATAAACCCTTCAGGAAGAAAGGATAAATTTGTGGGGTACAATGAGTCTTCGAAGGCATATCGAATCTACATCCTTGGTTAGAGACAGATTGAGGTGAGCATAGATGTTACCTTTGAGGAGGAGGTAGTCTTCATGATATTTAGAGGGTCTCAAATGGATATTGATAGTGAGAAAAAAAAAGAGATTGTTCCTTCTCCCCCCCACCGTCCAACAGTTTAGAGGGAGATAGTTGAGCCTATTGATCCAATTGATCTTGTACCTCCATTTGATGTTCCCAGAGATATTGTAGTAGGTCAGAAGAGACCTACATGGGCTCGTCAGACTCTGCAGGCAATATAAGGACATGCAGGTCCTCATGGTACCTTCCAAGAGAGAAAGATACCTTAGAGATATTCATGCTATGCCACAGTTATGAGCCACATCATTCATTTTAAGCCTTCATGTTATGAGGAGGCAACTAATCATCTAGTATGTAGACATGTCATGATGGAGGAGTATCATTCCATCGTGAAGAATGATGTGTGGGATCTTGTTCCGAGACCTGAAGGGAAGTCTGTAGTGACTTCCAAATGGATCTACAAGATCAAACACACAGTTGATGGGAGAATTGAGAGGCACAAAATGAGAATTGTTGCTAGAGGATTCTCTCAGGCAGAGGGAATAGATTATGAAGAGACGTTTTATTTTGTTGCTCGATATACTTATATCTAGACGATTATTTCCCTTGCAATATCCATGGATTGGAGACTACATCAGATGGATGTAAAGACAACCTTTCTCAATGGAGATATTAAGGAATAAGTATACATCGAGCAACCAGATGCTTTCGTGATACACGAGAAGGAGTCTCATGTGTGCAGGTTGAAGATGGCCTTGTATGGAATTAAGCAACCACCTTGAGCTTGGTATGCAAGGATCAATGGACACCTGATGATTTTTGGGCTTCAACAAAGTGTTTTTGATCCCAGTCTGTACTACAATATTTTTAATGGTGAGTCCCTGATTCTGGTCCTCTACGTTGATGATTTATTCCTCACAAGTACAAAGAGCCTTATTATTGAATGCAAGTATGTGTTGGCCTCTGAGTTCAAGATGAAGGAGCTTGGTATGATGCACTACTTATTGGGACTAGAGGTGTGGCAGAGAACTGATGAGATCTTCCTGAGTCAGGGGAAGTACACAGTTGAGATATTCAAGAAGTTTGAGATACTGAAATTGAAGCTTGTGACTATGCCAATGATGATGATTCTGAAGAAACTAAGTGTGTCTTCATTCGATTATGACGAAATTGATCCAACTTTGTATAGACAACTGGTTGGATAACTGATGTATCCGGTTAACACCAGACCAAATTATTGCTATGCAGTGAGTGCACTTAGCCAATTTATAAGTCAACTGAGATAGACACACTAGATTGCTGTGAAGCATGTGTTGAGATACTTGCGAGGCACAGTTCGACATGGTCTAAGATATACTTCCAGTATTGATATGATATGGCAGGAATATATTGACTCTAATTGGGCAGGGAGCATAATGGAAAGAAAGATCACCTTCATGTGTTGCTTCATTTTGGTATCTTCCATGGTTTCCTGGTGTAGCAGGAAACAAACTTTTGTGGATTTGAGAACAACAGAAGCATAGTACATTGCATTAAGTATGACAATCCGTGAAGCAGTGTGGCTTCACAAGATCCTTGCAGATTTATTCGAACATGTGCTGGATTCCACCATTATTCATTATGGTAACCAAATTTGTGTGAAGATCTCTGATAATCCAGTGTTTCATGACAAATTTAACCACATTGAGATCAAGTACCGTTACATCCGATACATGGTGCAGAGGAAGGAAGTATTGATGCAACACCTTCCTACAGATGAGCAGGTTGTTGATGTTCTTACCAAACCAATACAAAATTCAAGTATTTTCGTGACAAAATTAGCGTGGCAGAGAATGCCTCCCTCGCTGAGAGGGAGTGTTGATGTTTGTAGCTTCTTGAGACATTCTGCAGATCATACTACTCTGTGACTAAGTTGAGTTGATCTGTGATGACACTTATCCGAGAAGGGATAAGTGCGGTTGGGCTTATAACCCAATGTCCCATGTGGAGAGCACATGAGGACATGTCAAGGGAGTTGACCCTTGACATCATATAATATGGGAGTTGAACCTAGTGTTTCTAGAGGGTGTAGCCTCTAGAAGTCCACATGGAGTGCCATGTGTGACAAACTTTCTCCAGATCATACTCTTCTATGAATTGAGTTGAGTTGATCTATGAGGACACTTATCCGAGAAGGGATAAGTGGGGGACTTATTCGAGAAGGGATAAGTGTGGTTGGGATTATAACCCAACGTCCCTTGTGGAGAGCACATGAGGACACATCCCATGAGGACCCTAGTGTTTCTAGAAGGTGTAGCCTCTAGAAGTCCACATGGAGTGCCATGTGTGACAAAATTTCTCCAGATCGTACTCCTCTCTGA
>WSFP011352279.1:0-34937 GCA_009831015.1 Picea engelmannii
TCACTCACATGGGTGTACCTGTGCTGAATGGCCCAGGCGTAGTCTTCAAATGATCCAAGTGGATATTGGTGGCCACCCACCTATTCCAATTTGCTCCTCTTGAAAGTTATAGTTCAACACGTTCTTCTGTACTTCTTTGTAATGGTGGGTTCTACACTTCTGGGGCTGTGTGAATCCCTACACATCTTGCAGGTGGATACTGGTGGCTGACCACCTAATCCAACTGGTTTATTTTATATGTTTTCATGTCAGCACATCTTTTTGTACTTTCAGGGTTGTTTTAGGGCCCTTAACAATATTTTTTTGTCTCACCACATTCAAACTATAGACAGAGTTAGAGTTTGACAGTGTAATGTGTATTTCTCTAAAATACCTTTGCAACAGGCTATCACGTGCCTAAAACAGAGGTTGTATGAAAACGTTACGACCCCAGGAAGTTGAGGTACCAACTTACCCATAGAGACCCACATAACGTTTGGTGTTTCACCTCCTAGGGTTAGGTTTTTGGATGTCTAGGGTTTTGGCATTCACGAGTAATATAAAAAAGGCCTCTGGAGCCTCATTGTAATCTTTCTTCTTAGACAGATGCCTGTAGCAAAAAAATATCTTCTCAGAGATAACTACCACCATTCGAGCAAGTGTTTCAGTTATGCAGTTTTACAGTTTCAACCTATTTCATTTGTTCAATAGAAGATATTGTTCACTGGATATCTGTGCTGTTCTTCATATCTTTGTGTTTATTGTATTCAATATTTTAATCAGTTCATTCCGTTCCTAAATCCGGATCAGTGGTATCAGAGCAATCTGCTCTTCATTTATTTTTCTTCATGCATGTCCCCAACAAGATCTGGGTACAAGAAGTTGGGACTCGAACCAATCGATCCGTTGCAATATCGGCCGTGCCGAGATTGATAACAACCCATGGGAGATGAAAAGAAAGATGATGGAGTAGGATATCCTTTTCAAATTTTTCTCGAGGAATCCCTTGCACGACAAAGGAACTAAATGATGGACAACTTTGCACAGATCCTTCGATGACTTCCCACAGGAGAAGCATCTTCATCAAGCGACCATGCAACCCCCTTCAAGGTAAAGGTAAATTTTGATATTCCATTATTTGAAGGACTGATAGATGCGGATGTTGTAGATAAGTGGTTGAATATTCTCAAAAGGTATTTTTTGGTCCACAGTTTTTCTGATAGGGAAAAGATTACTTTTTCACTCCTCAAGGCCATCCCCCATGTTAAGGATTAGTGGGACACTTACTCTAAGCAAAGGGCCATAGAGTAATCTGCAATATTTGTGGTTTCCCCTACATGGGATTCCTTCCGGGATGCCATTAAATAAAAATACTACCTTGTTGGAAGCTATGAGGACTAGTACACCAGATGGACCACCCTACGTCAAGAAAGGGACCAGACAGTACTAGATTTCACCAATATTTTCCATACCCTGCGCACCAAATTGGGTATCAAAGAATATGAGCGACATATGGTGCTCAAATACTGTGGCTTTTTGCATAGATACATTAAAAAAGAAATGGATTTTCTAAACATCGCCTCATTGGGTACGACTTATAGATACGCTGTTAAGATAGAGCATAAATTTAAGCAGAAGAAGCGAGAGTTTGGATCTGCAAATTCCTCATAGCTGAAGCAGGGAAAAGGAAACCCCAAACCATACATCAAGGGACAAAAAAAATATGGCCACTCTCAGGACAACCAGTCCAAGGCGCAACACAAGAAGGGAAATGAGAAGACAAATGACACATGAAAATGGTGTGAGTACCATAAAATCCCTTGGCACAACACTGAAGAATGACACTCCAAGCAGTCACTCGTGCATGAGCTGAAGGCTTCCGAGTTAGAGGCCAATTATGATTCTGTATAAAATCCCAAAGGAGGGAAGCAGATTATCGATGCTGAACCCAATGCCACTGTTGCTACCACCAAAGTCTGGCCAAGCGAACTAGGAGAACCAGAGGAAGGGGAACACCTCTTTCACTCATAGATGTGGGTAAAGAGGGCTCCGCTCCATTTCATTGTTGATAGCGATAGTCATAAGAACCTGATTTCAGCAGAGGTCATCAAGCGACTAGACCTATCGACGACATCGCACCCGCAACCCTACATCATGGGTTTTCTTTTCCAAGGAAGAGATCTCAGTGTCAGTCAATAATGTCGTCTGCCCTATGACATCAAGCCTTTCAAAGATGAGGTATTGTGTGATATTTCTCCCCTTGAATTTTGTGATGTTATTTTAGGACAACCATATTTGTCGAAGCGTCATGCTATGTATGATTCTAGACCCCGCAGTTTTATTATTACTTTGGGTAGAAAATTGTATAGGATACCATAGGTAGTGTGGCCTACCACTATTTCTTTAATCTATACTAAGAAATGTAGTAAGGTCATTTCATAGACCGAGAAGTTTGTCTTTTTTGTGATCCGTGCTCACAGTAAGCAGAAGGTCGCTGCCACATCCGTGGCCTCTACACAAAGCCTCTCTTTGCAGTAGAAGCAAGTGGACAGGATCATGGAAGAGTACAAAGACATATTCTCCTCATCCATCGGGGTACCTGTTAGTCACCATTATTGTTTTTTATGAGAAATCAAGTTTTCAGGATCCAACGGGACGATAAACTAGTCTGGAATCTCGATAAACTAAGGAAGGGGATAAATCTGGCAGGAAGAGGCTAAATCTGGTAGGGGTGCTAAGGTGATGGGTCCCGATATGTTGCAGATCACGAGATCTCCAGATCGACGGTCAAGGATCATTTTTGGGGGAGAAATTGCGTGGAGGATAACTTTGGAAAGCAGGCAGAAATATAAACCATAGTTTTCGGTCGGGGCTACATGGGTTTCGGGGTGAAAAGTGGGTTGCCCAAAACCACTTCTTCACGCCCCCAAAATTTGGAAAAGTATAAAGGGGAATTTTGTTAGTTATTTTATTATTTTCCGAACACTGGACCGTTTGAAACTTGACGTGACCACCCTCGTTCAGCTACAACTCAACAATACACCAATTACATGCCATTTCCACTCATTTCTAGGTATTTTTCATCGCATCCATGGATCCTATCATAACTTTAGTAACATAACAAGATCCAATGATGAATGGAGAAGCCCATATTGATTGAGATTCAGACGTCTTTGATACTGAAATCACCATTTCGCCCATCTCTGTGTCCATAAGCAACCTGTCCGATAATGTAGGAAGGTGTATACCGTTCCTTGAAGCAGTCCAAGCCACCATAGTCCCTTATGCTATCGAAATCGCTTTCCCTTTTCCCGAATTCATAAGTTGGTGCGCCGAACAATATTCACATGAATAAAGAGTCGTCATAAATAAATAAGGGTCTGAGCTCATGTGTAGGGTAGAGAGTTTGTGAATTCGAGATTCCCTCGGTATTATAGAGTCTTTCTCCATAGTGTCTAAACCTTTCAATGAAGAAAAGATAATTAGGGTGTACAGAGAATGCCCATCAGAATTCAAAGATCTAATTTTTCCGGACAATTGTCAAACCAAAACATTTTTCAGAGAGTTTGTCTTTGCCAATGAATGTGGGAATAATGGTTATTGAAGTCCAATGGGTTTGTTCCCTTTTGAGTCAAGTTTTAGGTCTAGATAATGAAAAACATGTCGTTGAGGTCATGCTCAGTTTCCTATTGATATTTTTCAAGTCAGAGTCTGGTTTGTCAGTCATTATTAGTTTTGATCAATTCATAGCTGATAATATCCATAAACAACTAGTGAATTTTCGTTCTCTAAGGCATTTCAGATATTATACCTATTTGCTGAAGATTTTCCTGGAAACCAATAAGAGAGAATTTCCTGAAGCAACCTTTATATCAACATAATTGAAAATGATTACATTGCTCATCTTCATAAACAAATTCATGTCTAGAGTTTACAGTTTGATTTTAAACACCAGCCTACCTAGAGTTTCGGATGAGATGAAGAGCTATCTACAACCAAATACAGAGAGCAAAGTGGGGGATTGGGTACTATTCATGCACTCAACAATAATTTGGGTTTATGGTTTTCATGAATCCCCCTATCTATTTCCTATTTTTCTGAACCCCAGAGTCTTTTCCCTTGAATTCACCAGGCAAAGAATTATATCTGAGACAAATCATTTTCTGAAGTTGCGCAAAGCCTCCAATCTCAAGTTCCCTTTCATCATTGGGCCCTTCATTGTCAAAAATAGATCATGCTTATCTCAGATTCAAGCAAATCTCAAAGAGTTTGGTTTTTCATAGTTACATGGAAGAAGATATGATCCACACCAGATCATATCCAAGAGAATATTGATGAACAAACAAGCCCCTTATGAGCATGAACATGTTGAGGGTTTTGATAAGATGGAAAACCTAGAAGTCTGTGCTAATATGGAAGAAATATTGCAACGAACTCAAACACAACAAGTGGAGGCAACCCTGCAACAAAGTCCAACACAACAAGCTCCTCAGAAACTGATAGTCAAAGTTCCTAAGATGAGTGTCTATAGAAAGAGAATCAGTTCATAGGCCATGGGAACTAGTGATCAACAAACTTCTCCTAAGAAGATGAAGATTACACAGTCCCCACATATAGTAGATTTGGAGGAGGAAGAGCCCATAGAATAGTTTAATCTAGATATGGTGGAAAGTGGCACTAGCACTATAGAGGTTGAAAAGGAAAGAAAGCTCCAAAGTGAAGGAAACTCAAGAACATTTAGCAGAAATAAACACATCTTTGATAAACCATCTGGGGCAACTTATCAATCTAAAGAAGATTTGGCAAAAAATTACCCTGAGAAGGGAAACATAGATCTGGGTGAGATGAGGGATTTAGTCCCTAAAGTGGAAAATATTTCTCATCATAAATATTCTCTATTGATAGTAAGGGATATTGAGAAAAGGATCTTTAACATTGCAATTGCAGATGAAGACAAAGTATCTGAGATCAAGATAAGGTATGACAACATTAGTGCTCCAGACAAGGTCAAATTCCACAAGAACACTAGTGATATGTTGTATTCCGATTACCTGAGTTTAAGTTTGAAGAATTCAAAGCTGTCATCTTATGCAATGAAATTGGAAGGGAAGCTGAGGCAAGAAAAAACATCTAGCAGAGCTTTGCAAACTTAGGTCAAGAGGCTGGAATCTGAAGGCCCCCAAGGGGTGAAAAGGAAAAATTGATTCAAATCTTGAAGAAGAAATTGAAAATGTCTGCCACAGAGCATCCAAAAAAAATAAAATTGGTTGCTCTAGAACAGGAAAATGAAACACTTCGTCAAGAGGCATTGGACTACAAGGCTAAAGCGTTGCTACTGGAAAAAGAAAATGTGGAGTGGTCACAAGAGAAGAAAAAATTGTTGAACATGGTTGTATTTGTACCTCCTACTGCAGAAGCTGGGCCGAACACTGAAGGACTTGTCCAGGCTATGTCACATGTTAGCTTGAAAGAAGGAGAAATCAAAGGGATAAAAGGGATCATAGAGAAATTGAAGCAAGAGATGCAAGCAAAAGATGAAAGAATGGCTCAATTTCAAAAGGAGAATGGAGCCTTGCAGGAAAGGATAAATAAGTTGAAGATGAGATTGAAAGGAAAAGGCCTATTGTAGGGGGCCAAACATATCATTTGGGACTCTATAGCTGCTGAAGCTGCCAAGTTCAGAGTGTATGTGAATTTCATAAATGATAAAGACAATTTGGCCATCACAGCCAGAAGCAGGTGCACTATTGTAAATGAAACTTTAGCAAAGAAGCCATCAGAATGGGCACAAAATGTCATAAATCTACTCAACTCCATTCCTAATGCAGATATTAAACTATTGGAGTTAAAGAAAGAAATACATTGATCATCTGGGCTAGTAGGGTCATTGCTAAACATAACCTGTTGAAATTAGTTCAAACCATGGCAACACAGATGGAGAAAAGTGTGCAAGAGTTTAAGGATTTGTTTGAAGAGTTGTTTATCAAAGGCCTCCTACCATTTTTGGATGGAAAGGGAAAATTGTATGATTAGGAAGAATACAATACTCACCTCACTCAGTCGAGAATGGATTAATCCAAATTCGAGACCCTGGAATAAAATATGAAATGAGCCATATTAGTTGAGCATCTGATTATAGACTTTGAGATTCTAAATCAGTTCAAAGCATTCAAAATTGGAGTCCCAATCATGACATACACTTCCTGCATTGACCTGGAGATCCAGATCAAGGAAATGCTAGACTATGATATCCCTTCTGACTTGCAATGGAAGGAGATAGTACGACTGGGTAAGACAAAGTGCATTTTTCCAAGGTCCAGTAGATGATGTCCATGTTGCACTGAAGATGGCAGATTAGGTGGAAGAGCAGAACATAAACAAGTGGAAAAGAAAGGAACTGAAGTGAGAGGAGTTAGAATCCAGATCGCCAAACATTTTCTTGTTGATCATTGTAATCGGTTCCAATACCGAAACTGTCATTTGTAATTATTATAATCAATTTTAGAAACTGAAACGCTTCATTTGTAGTCATTGTAATCGGTTTCAAACCGAAGGAACTCAACTTGTATAAATATTAGGAGTTCCAAATGTATTAAGGGTTGGAAGAATTGGAAGGGCACGATTTTAGCTATTCAGAACTTGAATATAATTTTCTGAAGCTGAATTGAATACACATGCAAAAGTCTTGAAGTTTCCATGAAAATATTCTAATGGTGGTGATCTGAGTTTTGTCTCCTCTCTTTGTATGTATCTCCTATATTTTTGATTTCATTTTCACTATCTTCTATTTAAATTGGATAGTCAAAGGCCCATAATTCATCTTGTGATTCTCTCGACTGAAGAAATTTAAACAGTGTTAAGTTCTTCCTAACTAATTTAGAATTCATTTATTTAATGCTCTGATGCACTTATATTTTTTCTTTTCTTCCTACACTCTGCAAATTTACAAATTATAACTCAGATTTATCGCCTCATTTAGCCTTTATCCCCTGGAGAGTTCTAATGACTAGTCAATGCTTCCATTCATTTCAGAAGTTTGACTCCATAGCCCTAAGTGCTCCTCCCCTTGCTTGCCAACAAAATTATTAAAAACCCCCCAAAACAACAAAACCTAGCCATTGATTGTAAAAGAAATACCAAGTGACAAGAGAGAGCCCTCTCTGAACTGAGCAGGCTAGTACCCAGTTCTAAAGTTGGTTTGTAGGTTACCTCTGTCATTTGTTTTATCAGCTGAACAAATTTACAAGTGCTAACATTCTAGCACCGTTGTCGGGGATCGAAAGTGAAATCTTCCCTAGGAAAATAACGACTTAAAGTTTCAGATTTGATTTCTGAGGGTGACAGTGAATCAAACACCTTATCGAATGAAACCAAATTTAACCTAGTGACTCCATTATAAAGAGACCAGTAGCATAAAGTAGTTTGAGCTAGAAATCCTGTCTCATAAGAGAATTCATACCAGGAGAAACCCAGACCCAGAAGCAATGATCCTTGTGTCTGATCCTGAGAAAATTGTACACAAAAGAAAAGAAAAGACAATACGCCCAATTTTGTGTCTAGACATATATCTATCCTTTCCCAAATATGGAGTGACAAACATTGAAGACCTTGATTTTGATTTGAAATTTGAGAAAAATCTATTCAGAACTAAATCCGAGTTTTGTTTGAATGAGATCATCTTTGATGAGAAGAGGTTCCAATATTTAATTTTAGCTGCCTCTACTAAACCTCTTGTGATTCCTACTTAGAACCAACAACCACTTCAAGTTCTTACTGCAACCATGGTAGTTAGGTTTTCCCCTCATGTTCTACCTACTTAGTTACATGATTTACCCCGAGAATATAATCAGAGGATTAAGTTGTATGATGCTGAAGGCAATGTCTTAGCCAAAAAACACTTAGGCTGGTTCAATGATTTTGTAGACCTAGAAGAAGTAGATTTTGAAGATGCAAAAATGAGGCTGTTTGCACAAAGTCTTGTAGGAGAAGTCGGAAAATGGTTCAGAGCTCTCCCAACAACAAGTATCATAAATTTTGAAGCCTTTGAAAGAAGTTTTCTTGCAAAGTGGGGTGACAAAAAGAACCCCCTACAATTGCTGACGTAGTATAACAACATGATAAGGTCACCTGATGAAACAGTACAAGATTTTTCATCTCGATTTATAAAATTCTACAATTCAATTCCTACTGAAGTAAAACCTCCTCCAAGAGCTGCTTAACTTAGATATGTTGATTCCTTTGAAAATGATTTTGATTTATTGTTAAGGGAAAGACGATCCACTTCACTAGATGATATGATGAGTGATGCAATAGAATTTGAAATAAATCTAATGGCTTCAGGAAAGATCAAATGTAATTTTGACAGGGACATGAACAAAGTTCAAGATAAGACACAACCTTCAACCTCACAGTCATCAGAAGAGAGGTTTGAGTTGATGATGAAGACCATGGAGAAACTCATGGAGATGATGTCTTTAGATAATAATCCTAACACTAGAGAGCAGGATGATGTTCCACCTAGGAATCAGAGGAGACGAACATTTCCACAAATCAAACAAAGAGATCAGAGGAACCAGGGTGATCAACAAATAAGACCTCATTTTCAAAATAATTATGTCAATGAGAATTTTGATGAAAATTTTGAAGAAAATTTGCATTGCTGTGATGGTGATGAAACAAAGGTGTTTTTGACTAAAGAAGAACATGATCAGTTCATGGATGCAAATGAAATATTCATGCAGGAGAATGATGAAAGGTTGTCAGGGGAAAAAGAAGATTACCAGACAGGGCTGCAGAATTCCATCATGCAATTCCATAAACAATACAATCCTCAAAATAAAAAGGTTCCTGCAAATCCTCCAAAGGGAAATCCCACCAAAGAAGCTCAAAATAATATACCTTCTTCAAGTTAGCCTAAAAAGGACTTTGTTGCAAAGGATGTTGTGGAGAAAGGAAAGAAGAAGGAAGAACCTCCAAAAAAAGTACCTGAAACAAGAAAGGAGACAGTCATCAAAGAGGTAGAGAAAACCTCTTCTTCCTTTAACTTTGAAAGTGAGGTGGCCAAAATTAAAATTTATGTTCCATTCAATGAGCTGATAAAGAATAGTGAATATAGAAATCAGATCATTAAGATGCTCAAGATGGAAGAAAATTATGATACTTTGAATATACAAGATGACCATTCTGCCATCTTGTTTGGCCCACGTGTATAGGAGAGTATTGATGCTGATGAGGTCCCTCCTTTCTATGTTAGTTCAAAGATTCATGATATGACTTTGCATAATGCTATGTTGGATTCAAGAGCATACCATAATTTGATGCCCAAGGTGGTCATGGACCAATTGGGCCTGGACATCATAAGGCCTTACAAAGATATTTTCTCCTTTGATTCAAAGAAGGTGAAGTTCTTGGGCCTAATCAAAGATATGGTGGTATTTTTGTCTCAAATTCCAGCAAAAAATATGGTCATGGATGTGGTGGTTGCTGATATCCCTCCTAAATTTGGTATGCTGTTATCTAGGTCATGGACTGCAAATTTGAAAGAGACTTTGAAAATGGATATGTCATACACCACTATCCCTATCTTTGGTCAATATAGGAGGTTGTATAAGGAAGTATTGCTCAAATACATGGTCAGTAATAAATCCCAACCAAACAACCATCCCATTTATTCTATGGAAACTGAGATTGGTTCTTCTATTTTCTTCAATGATTCGAGTTTTGAAGAGAAGGTGCCAGACACTGATATGACTGCCAAAGACAAATCTGATCAGCAAACTGAGAAAATTTAAGAACAAAAAGATAATGCAGAGAATGAGATGTGGAACATGAGCTTTGATGGAGCTGTCAATAGAGAAGGATAAGGAGATGGTGTGTGGATTAACCCCCCCAGTCTGGCCACAAAAATTTGTTCTTATAAGATTGCTTTTGAGTGCACAAATAATATGGCCAAATATGAGGCATTAGTACTGATATTGAAGACTTTGAAAGAAATAGTGCTAAGAGGATAGTTGTACATGGAGATTATGAGTTGATCATAAATCAAGTGAAAGGAATATATCAAGCAAAGCACCCCAGATTAAGAGCATATAGGAATATAATGCTTGACCTTCTTGAAGAATTTTCAGAATATAGTCTCTCATCGATTCCAAGGGGTCAAAATCAGATTGCTGATGCTCTAGCTACTTCAGCCTTAGTTTTAAAAATTCCAATTTTTCCTAACAGGGGATATGAGATTCAGGTCAAGAATAGACCAACAATGCCTGATAATATTAAGTACTGGCAGGTTTTTTAAGATGATAAACAAATAGAAAGCTTCCTTAAGATGGATGGTGAATTTTCAAATTTGAATATTGATGAGGAATATTATTGTGAAGAAGAAGATACATCCGTGTTCACAAATGATGGCTATTTCAAGAATCAGATTGCTGATAAGGATATAATGCAGCCAACAAATAACATCATTCCCAAAGGCCTGGTCCCATTAGAAAAACTCTTTGACAACAATGATGTGGCTAGGAGTCCTAAAATTACTGCAAATGAGGGAGATGTTGAATATTGCAACATTGGGACTCAAGAGGATCCCAAGATCATCAAGCTGTCCAAGAAACTTAGCCCAGAGGTAGAGCCAAGGTATATCAGCTTAATGAAATAATTTCCTGATGTTTTTTCTTGGAGTTATGAAGATCAGAAATTTTATGATACCAAGGTGATTCAACATGTGATTCCAATCAAAGAGGATCATAAACCTTTCAAACAAAAATTAAGAAGAATCAATTCTTTGCTGCTACCCTTGATTGAAAAGGAGATAAAAAATATTTTTGAAGCCAAGATCATAGTGTCTCTGAGAGTTTCTAAGTGGGTGGAAAATCTGGTACCTGTCAGAAAGAAGAGTGGAGAAATCAGATTATGTGCAGACTTCAGAAATATGAACATGGTATCTCTCAAGGAAAATTACCCACTGACTAAGATGGATCACATTCTACAGAAAGTGGTTGGTTCTCAAAAAATATCAATGCTGGATGGTTTCTTTGGGTACAATCAAATCATGGTACACCCTGATGATCAAGAAAAAACAACCTTTACAACACCATGGGGCACCTTCATGTACACCAAGATGCCTTTTGGGCTCATGAATGCAGGAACAACTTTCCAAAGAGCTATGGATATAGCCTTTGTTGATCAAAAAGATACATTTATTGTTATTTACTTAGATGATATCACTGTATATTTAGTTTCTGATGAAGAACATCTTAAACATCTAAGAAGAGCTTTTCAAAAGTGTAGGAACTTTGGCATTTATTTGAACCCCCAAAATTCTAATTTTGGCATGGAAGAGGGGAATTTGCTTGGGCACATTATTTCAAAGGAGGGAATAAAGATAGATCCCAGTAGAGTTGAGGGAATCCTAAAAATTGTCACCCCCAGAAGCAAAAAAGAAGTGCAACCTTTCCTGGGAAAAGTAAATTTTCTTAGAAGATTCATCCCTAACTTGGCTGAAATAATAAAGCATATCACTAACATGCTCAATAAAGGAAGTGAGATAAAGTGGACCCCTGAAGCCAGGAAATCCTTTGAAGATATTGAAGTGGCATTGACCAAAACCCCAGTGATGGCCAATCCTAATTTTGCAAAAGACTTTATATTGTTTTCTTTTGCCTCAGAGCACACCATTGCTGGTGTTTTGTTACAAAAAGATGAACATAATTTTGAGAGGCCTATAGCATACTATAATAGGACATTGAGGGATTCCCCATTAAAGTATGATATCATGGAAAAGAAGGAATATGCACTGGTCAAGGACCTAAAGGAGTTTAGAGTTTATATCTTGCATTCTCATACCATTGCTTATGTACCCAACAATTTTGTGAAGGACGTTTTAACTCAACCTGATCATGAGTGAAAAAGGGGCAAGTGGATAGTTGTGTTGTTGGAGTATGACCTTGAGATCAAACCTACAAATTTGATCAAGGGGCAAGGACTTGGAAAGATGATGGCACAAACAAATTGTGAGCTCTTGGGAATTAATTTCATTGATGCTTTGTCATCAGATTCAGAAGAAGAAAAGGTCCCTCAAGTATCTCAAAAATTTATTGACCCCCCATGGTATGCTGATATCATTTATGTGTTGAGAAATTTGCAGGCCCCTCCTGAATTGAGCAAAACCAAGACCAGGTTTTTGAAGCTAAAAGAAACAAAGTTTTTTTATTTTAAATTAATCTCTATATTGGAAGGATCCAGGAGGAATCTTGCTGAGTTGTTTGCTAGAAAGAGAAGTAGAAAAGACCACCAGGGAGTTTCATAAAGGTGATTTTGGAGGGAAACATTATTGGAAAAATACTATGCACAAAATACTGAGGGCAGGTTTCTATTGGCCTAGCATTTTTTCTGATGTTTACAAAGAAGTTTCAAGCTGTCATGAATGCCAAATTTTTGATGGGAAGAGAAAACTTCAACCTTTTCCCTTGAAGCTTATCTCTGTTGAAACACCTTTTAGACAATGGGGCCTTTATTTCATAGGAGAAATTCACCCACAGTCCTTATCTCAGCACAAGTGGATACTGACAAACACAAATGACTTCACCAAGTGAATTGAAGCAATTCCCACAAGGAAAGACACAAACATTGTTATCATTCAGTTTTTGGAGAACAATATTTTGTTTAGGTTTGGTTGTGCAATCAAAATCATTATAGACAATGCACCAACATTTAAATTCAAAAATATGGAAAACTTTTGTAGTGATTACAATATAACTCTTAGCCATTCCACAACTTATTACCCTCAAGGTAATGGGTTGGCTGAGTCATCCAATAAAAGTTTGACCAGGATTATCAAGAAGCTGCTGCAAGATAACAAAAAGGCTTGGCAAAAAAATCTCATCCATGCACTATGGGATGACAAAATAACTACTAAAATGATGCAGGAGCATCACTCCACCTCAACAAATAAGCCAACACTCCAATATGCAAACGCTCAATAGAGAATGGGAGAGGCACCGACCCTCCCATTTTTAAATTTCGAATATAATCCTATATGGATTTTTGCGTGTTGTAAGGCTAATAAATGCCAGGCCATGCCTTTGTAAAGGTAGTGGTTAGGGTTGCCTTAAATGGTTTCATGTAGTAGGTCTAGATCGTAGTCAGATCTAGACATTCATTTATTGAATGTAGCCACAGAAGTATGGTGTCGTAACTGAGATAGCGATAACACTAAGGCAGTGGTGAGGATAAGCTCGTAGAGCCCTCGCTTTGTAATTAGGAGAATTGAGAGAGAGATCTCGAGGGAGAGAGGTCTTAGGAGAAGAAGAACTCAGTATAGAGTTAGAATAGGAGAAAGAACTGAGACTCTGTCGTAATCCAGTCTATGTACACATTTGTAAACATACATTCATCTTAATACAAAGACAAACAATTTTTCCTTCACACGACGTGTTTATGAATTATCTGTATTCTGTGAATGTTATTTGTGTGTTAATGTGGTGTAGATGTATGAGAGGTTTCATCTTCAGTTGGAAGATAAATTTATTTATCTTTGTTTGATTTTGAAGTATCATTCTGTGTTCTTTGGGCTATGTAAGGAGTGCACAACATAAAATTTGAAGTTCTATAGCCAATGCAAGGAATGCACATTTGAACTTTGCGGAGTCAGGAAAGAATGTTCCATGAGGTTGCACCAGAGTGATAAGAACTCAAGGAGGAACCTCAAGGTTACTGAATACCTTAGAGGAGGAATTTGCGTAGAAAAGGCACAGAGACACAGAGTTACTAAACACTGTGTAAGGACGAGATCTGCAAGGGTGCATCAAGCAAGGAGAACGCCAGGAGGGTGAGAATAATTTCTTTTCAAGAAATCCTTCGGATCTGAGTTTGACGAAATCCTGGAAACACAAGGAGTGCGTGGGAGATCAAAATATTTGAGGAGATCAAGCTCAAAAGGAATAATGCAAGGAGTGCATGGGTGACGGATTTATTCCAAGCCCTAAATATCATAAAGGATAGCATTTTCAAACATGCAAGAGAGACCCAGAGGAGGGGTTCATGGGAGAAATTTCAAAGACCGAAAACCTTTGAAGACTGATGAAACCTTGCAATTCGGAAAAAATTGAAAGCTCAAGAGGTTGAGTGCAGAACGTGCCATGAGGGCACCAGAAGTCTTCTAAGGAAGCAGAGGGCCAAGTCCCTTCGAGACTGGTCGAGTTGAAGGATCAAAAGAGATAGCACAAGGAGTGTGCAATAATGGGATTATTCCAAGTCCCAAAGCTCAGGAGGGACAACGTCTTCAGAATGCAGATGAGACCAAATCCATCGGCTCACAGGAGAAGAATCAAAGGCCGCAACCTTTGAAACTTTTGAATTCTTCCAAGTTAGGGAGAAATTACAAGCTCAAGAGGAGGGAATCTGGACCGTTGAATCTCACGTCCAAGCACATAGGAGAGTGCACAAGAGGAAACAACTCTCATCCGTAGGATCTGGGAGCACGTGAACCAACAACCGTTGGATCCAGGGAATGTGCACAAGGTATAACCCCGTTGGAGTTGCACAAGAGAGTGGATATCGCGAAACACAAAGTCCTGAAATCATCTGGACCGTCCATCGAAAGGGAACACGTGGCGAGAGATCACCATTTTGCTGACTCGCAGGAGGGAAAGGTCAAATAGTAGAATCGTGAGAACTTGCGAGGTCCGAGTTCATGATTTGATCTCAACCATTGGATGAGAAAATATATGGACCGTTGATTCATTTCGAGGGAAGGAATACCAACATTTCAGGAGTCGGGAGTGTGAAGGAAGCTGCTCTTAGAAGTCGTGAGTCATGAAATCCTGATTTGTGAAGAAAGAATCTGGAGTGTTGGATCATGGGAAACAAGGATCATTGATCTGGCATTGTGGTCATCGCGAGTTATCATATCGGGAGAAGGGAGATGAACGATCCTCCAAATTCGTGAAACACGAAGGAGGAATCAGGACCGTCAGGTCACGGGGATCCTGGGCCGTCGATCTGACACAAGCGAAGCTTGGAGTTCAGAACTTCGGGTATTGGAAGGACGAGCGGTAAATTCCGAATCACTCGAAAGGTTGGCCCTAGGTCATAGTGAGGGGTCATATTGGTGAAGGTTGAGGGAGGAGCTAGCACAAGGTAGGCTCCAACTAGGAGTTCAGGATTTCAGAGGTTGGGAGAATCAAGGTGACTCACCTGCAAAGACCCAACACGCAAAGTTGTGATGCACCTTTTGATTAGGAAAGTGGTCACAACCATGGTCACATAAAGGGAAGGGCTTATCCAGAGAAGAGCTAGCGTCCATTTGGAATTGAGGTTTGAACAATGCTCAGGAGAGGGCCTGCGGGTCTCATACGACCTGCGCCATGGGAAAAAGGGCCTATGTAAATGGTTTTGGGGTCTAGCAGAGACCCAAAGAGTCGATCCGACTCAGTTTCTTGATCGATCCTTGACCAGGAGGTCAACAGCCCTGAGGGGAGAAGGGGTAGTCTGCATCAAGTGGTATCAGAGCTGGTTTTCGTCTGTAGATTTTAGGTGAAAGAAAAAGAGGAGGAGGTCGTTATTTGTTTTGTAGACAACAAACAAAGGAGAGACAGTGAAAGGATGGCAGAGTATTGATGCTCTATAAGAAGGTTGTTTCACGTGCACGATAGCAACAAATTTAAAAAAAAAACCATGTGAGTTGTAAGAGAAGATGGAGGTGGTCTCAGGTGTAGAGTGACCCATAGGCTTTCCAGGAGGGCAGGTAGAAGGTAGAAATGGATACTGAAAGTCATGAGCATGGTTGTAGAGAAGGCCACAAGAAGAAATAAAATCCAAAGATGGATTTGGAGCTCGTTGAAATAAGAGAGAGGATGGAGAAACTGACATTAAAAATGCAGCAAAATGCTGAAGCACATTGGGTATATGATGGCCCATGAAGAAGAAGGTGAAGTGGCCAGTCACGAGATTGTTGGCCAGAGGAAAACAACAACTGTTAAATAGGTGACTGAGGTATGTCAAAATCCTAAGAGATCAAGAAGAAGTGATTCACATCTGTGAACCAAAAGTTGGAAGACACCTCAATGATGATGAGGAGATGCGATCAGATAAATATTTCATAAACTGCCATGAGAGAAAAGATGAATTTTCATATTTCCAGGTGGGAAATGAAATGATATCATTGGAGGATCTCATAGGCTGTCAGGAGGAAAGAAATTGAAATTCATATTTCCATGTGGGCAATGATAGGAGATTAGCGAAGGATCTCAAAAATTACCGGGTGGGTAGAAATGGACTTTCGAGTTGCCAGGTGGACAATGGAAAGAGATCAATGGAAGGTCTCGTATACTTCCAGAGGAGAAATGATCAAGGTTCAAATTTATAGGTGGGAAATGAAATGGGATCGATTGATCTCATAGACTGCCAGGTGGGCAGGAGAGAAGTCCCAAATTATCAGGTGGACAGGGAGAAAGAGATGAGATTGTCTGAGAGTCTCACAGACTTTGTTGAGAGTTCATATCATAAAGGAGTGCTAATGGGTGAAGGTTCATGTGGATTTGCAGACCATGTGAATGAATATGATGAGAAGTTAAATACTTCCACCATCCAGGAGGAGGATCAGAGGAGCATTCTGATTATTGGGGAATTCGGATATTCCTACCAAATAGCCCAGTTGAGGCCAGAGCATGTGTTGCAGATGCAACAATAGGAGAAGGATAACCAACGGTGACTGTCATGATGAAGGTGAAGATATCAGAAGATTCCCAAGGAGAAGAGGAATAAATGGAGTAGACACCGATGTCTACCCCAACAAAGGGAAAATAACATTCAGAAGAATGGCTCAAAAGTTTCAGCGAGGAAGCTGAAAGAGAGATGACTACAACATTGGAGGATGCAGCAAAAAGAGAAACATACATCATAGACCTTGCTGATCTGTATGTAGAATTGGAAGCCCCAGAGAGGAGGGTAATGGTGAAAATCTTGCACATCCATCAGATCAGATTGGAGACAGATGGAGGAGCATACCAGCCAGAGGAATGATTGGAAGAAGTTGGACATGAAATAACGTAAGAGGAGCTGACAGAAGAAGCCAACATGTCAGTGGAGGAGACTGAGCAGCATGTCAATCAAGAGGAGGCTGCAGAATTGAAGGCAGTAGGGTGGCAAGTTAAGGCCAAAAAAGAAGAAGAAAATGATACGGGGGATCAAGATTATCTACCCACTAATAAGGAAGAGTTGCAGCCGAGAAGACTGCATAAGAAGAGCCAACCACTAGAGCAGCTGGACAGAGTAATATAGGAGATCAGGAAGTTGATGTTGAAGTCAACGCAAGAAGCAGTCAACAAAGGAAAGATTAATATAAGAGAGCCTTCCATAACAACAGGGAAGACACATAAGCAACATCAGCAACAACAACAACAACAACAACAACAACAACAACAAATAAGAGGAGCAAGAGGACAACTACAGAAAAGAGTTTGGCATATAGGAGGATTTCAACATAGGAGAAGAGGAGCTCATGATTTTCCCAGCAGTGGAGTAGCATCTCTCCACCTCAGCGAATGCGCCAACACGCCAATATGCAGACGCGCAATGGAGAAAGGGAGAGGCACCGACCCTCCATTTTTAAATTTCTAATATAATCCTATACGGATTTTTGCATGTTGTAAGGCTGATAAATGCCAGGCCATGCCTTTGTATAGCTAGTGGTTAGGGTTACCTTAAATGCTTTCTTGTAGCAGGTCCAGATCATAGTCAGGTCTGGACATTCATTTATGGAATGTATCTGTAGAAGTATGGTGCCGTAACTGAGATAACGATAGCACTAAGGCGGTGGTGAGGATAAGCTCGTAGAGACCTCACTTTGTAATTATGATACTTGAGAGAGAGATCTCGAGGGAGAGAGGTCTTAGGAGAAGTAGAACTCAGGATAGAGTTAGAATAGGAGAAAGAAATGAGACTCTGTCGTAGTCCAGTCTATGTAGACATTTGTAAACAAACATTCATCTTAATACAAAGAAAAACAGTTTTTCCTGCACACGACGTGTTTATGAATTATCTATATTCTATGAATGTTATCTGTGTTTTAATGTGTTGTAGATGTATGAGAGGTTTCATCTGCAGTCAGAAGATAAATTTATTTATCTTTGTTTGTGTTTGAAGTATCATTCTATGTTCTTTGGGTTGTGCAAGGAGTGCACAATAGAACATTTGAAGTTCTATATCCAACGCAAGGAATGCACATCTGAACTCTGCGGAGTTAGGAAAGAATGTGCCAGGAGGGCGCACTAGAGTGATAAGAACTCAATGAGGGACCTCAAGGTTACTAAATACCCTAGAGGAGGAATCTGTGTAGAGAAGGAACAGAGAGACAAAGTTACTGAAAACTCTATAAGGACGAGCTCTGTAAGGGTGCATCGAGCAAGGAGAATTCCATGACGAAGAGAAGAATTTATTTTCAAGAATTCCTTCGGATCTGAGTTTGCTAAAATCCAAAAAATGCAAGGAGTGCATGGGAGATCAAAATATTTGAGGAGATCAAGCTCAGAAGTAATAATGCAAGGAGTGCGTGGGTGATTGATTTATTCCAAGTCCTAAAGCTCAGAAGGGATAACGTTTTCAAACGCGCTGGCGAGACCCAAAGGAAGGGTTCATGGGAGAAAGTTCAAAGGTCGAAAACCTTTGAAGACTGACAAAACCTTCCAAGTTGGAAGAAATCAAAATCTCAGGAGGTCGAGCACAAAATGTGCCAGGAGGGAACCATATGTCTTCTAAGGAAGTAGAGGGCCAAGTCCCTTCGAGACTGGTCGAGCTGAAATCTCAGAAGAGATAGCACAAGGAGTGTGCAATAGTGGACTTATTTGAAGTCCCAAAGCTCAGGAGGGACATCGTCTTCAAAACGCAGATGAGACCAAAGCCATCGGCTCGCAGGAGAAGAATCAAAGGCCGCAGGGTTTGAAACTTTTGAATTCTTCAAAGTCAGGGAGAAATTACAAGCTTAAGAGTAGGGAATATGGACCGTTGAATCTCACGTCCAGGGACATAAGAGAGTGCAAAAGAGGAAACGAATATCAACCGTAGGATCCAGGGAACATGCATAATGTATAACCCCATTGGAGTTGCACAGGAGAGTGGATATCGTGAAATGTGAAGTCCCAAAATCATCAGGACCATCCATCGAAAGGGAACACATGGCGAGAGATCAACATTTTGCTGACTCGCAGGAGGGAAAGGTCAAAGAGTAGAATCGCGAGGTTCGAGTTCACGATTTGATCTCAGCCGTTGGACGAGTAGAGATCTGGACTGTTGATACATTTTGAGGGAAGGAATATTGACATTTTGGGAGTCGGGAGTGTGAAGGAAGCTTCTCTTGGAAGTCGTGAGTCGCGAAATCTCGATTCACGAAGAAATAATATGGAGCGTCAGATCACGGGAAACGAGGACTGTCGATCTGGCATCGTGGTCATCACGAGTTCGCATATTAGGAGAAGGGATATGAACGATCCTCTAACTTCGTGATACACGAAGTCCTGATACATGAAGGAGGAAGCATGACCGTCGGATCACGGGGATTGTGGGCCATTGATTTGATGCAAGCAGAGCTTGGAGTTTGAAACTTCGGGTATCGGAAGGACGAGAAAGAAATATTTCGGGAGACGTGAAGAAAAAAATCCCAAAGTGCTCGAAAGGTTGGCCCTAGGTCATAGCGAGGGGTCATATTGGTGAAGGTTGAGGGAGGAGCTAGCACAAGCTAGGCTCTAACTCGGAGTTCAAGATTTCGGATGTCGGGAGAATCAAGGTGACTCACTTGTAAAGACCCAACACACGAAGTCGTGATGTTCCTTTTGATTAGGCGAGTGGTCATAGCCATGGTCACGTAAAGGGAAGGGATTAACTAGAGAAGAGCTAGTGCCCGTTTGGCATTGAGGTATGAACAATGCTCAGGAGAGGGCCCGTGGGTCTCATACGACCCGCGTCACAGGGAAAAGGGCCTATGTAAATGATTTTGGGGTCTAGAAAAGACCCAAAGAGTCGATCCAAATCCGTTTCTTGATCGATTCTTGACTGTGAGGTCAGAAACCCCGAGGGGAGAAGGGGGGGTCTGCATCATAAAAGGTCTATTACCGCTTCACCCTTCCAGATTGTGTATGGCACATAAGAAATTTTTCCTACTTCATTAGGATTACCAGTAATGAGGTTTCTATAGCACCAAGATGCTGAACCAGATGCCACTCAAAGGAGGACAAATGAACTAATCAATGTCCAACAAACAAGAGAGAAATCCTTCAACAACTCTCAACTACACCAAGACATTATTAAAAAGGCCTTTTAAAGGAATTCTAAGGAATATGATTTCAAAGTCGGGGATTTGGTGTTGAGACTGGATGCCAGGATTGAAGACAGAGGAAAGCATGGGAAATTTGACCATCTATGGCTGGGACCTTTTAAAATTGTGGCATACCATGGTAATAATGCCTATCTGCTATAGGAACATAATGGAGATATTGTTGGTGGAGGACCTATGAATGGAAAGTTTCTCAAGCATTATCTCTCTTAAAGGAATTTTCACCCTTTCCATTCATTGTATATAACCATTTTTGTTTTTCAGTGGAAGCAATTGGAATCAAATTAGCATAAATTGAAACCTGGAGTGAAGGCCCTAAGTTATCCTAAGTATAATTTGAGTTTTGTGAATAAGATGTTGATCGATTTAGTTGCATAAGTGAAATAAATCCCAATGGGTAGGAACTTATTCTGTTGGTCTTTGCTACCTCGCTGGGAGGATAACATCCCCATTTGGAGTCCATGTTAGTCACCATTATTTTTTTTTATGAGAAATCAAGTTTTCAGGATCTAGCGGGACGCTAAACTGGTCTAGAAGCTTGATAAACTAAGGAAGGGGCTAAATCTGGCAGGAAGAGGCTAAATCTGGCAGGAGCGCTAAGGATATGGGACTCGATACATCGAAGATAGCGAGATCTCCAGATTGACGGTCGAGGATCACGAGATCTTCAGATCGACGGTCGAGGATCATTTGAGGAGGAGAAACTGCGTGGAGGATAATTTTTTAAAGCGAGTCGAAATCTAAACCGTGGTTTTCAGTTAGGGAAACGTGGCACCACCAGGTGCATTTCGAGGTGAAAAGCGGGTTGCCCCAACCCACTTCTTCACTCCCCCGAAATTTGGAAAAGTATAAAGGAGAATTTTTTAGTTATTTTATTATTTTTCAAACACTGGACCGTTTGAAACTTGGTGCGACCACCCTTGTTCAACTGCAGCTCAACAATATGCCAATTACACGCCATTTCCTCTCATTTCCATGTATTTTTCATTGCAACCATGGATCCTATCATAAATTCAGTAACATAACAAGATACTGTGACGAATGAACAAGCCCTAATTGACCGAGATTCAAACGTCTTTGATACTGAAATCACCATTTTTCCCATCTCTGTGTCTAGAAGCAACCTGTCCGATAATGTAGGAAGGTGTATACCTTTCCTTGAAGCAGTTCAGGCCACCATAGTCCCTTATGCTATCGAAATCACTTTCCCTTTTCCCGAATTCATAAGTTGGTGCGCCAAATAGTATTCACATGAAGAAAGAGTCGTCATAAATAAACAAGGGTCTGAGGTCATGTGTAGGGTAGAGAGTTCGTCAATTCGATATTCCCTTGGTATACCAGAGTATTTATCCACAGTGTTTGAACCTTTCAATGAAGAAAATCTAATTAGGGTGTACATAGAATGCCCATCAGAAGTCATAGATTTGTTTTTACAGACAATTTTCAAACCATAACATTTTTTAGAGAGTCTGTCTTTGCCAATGAATGTGAGTATAATGGTTATTAAAGTCCAATGGTTATGTTTCCTTTTGAGTCAAGTTTTAGGTCTAGATAATGACAAACGTGTCATTGAGGTCATGATCGGTTTCCTATTGATATTTTTCAAGTTAGAGTCAGGTCTGTCAGTCCGTATCAGTTTTAATCAATTCATAACTGATAATATCCATAAATAGCTAATGAATTTTCGTTCCCTAAAGCATTTCATATATTATACCTATTTGCTGAAGATTTTACTGGAAACCAATAAGAGAGAATTTCCTAAAGCAACCTTTATATCAATAGAATGTAAAAGGATTACATTTCTCATCTTCATAAACAAAGTCATGTCCAGAGTTTACAATTTGATTTTCAACACCAGCCTACCTAGAATTTTGGATGACATGAGGAGCTATCTACAACCAAATCCATAGAACATAGTGGGGGATTGGGTACTATTCATGCACTCAAAAATAATCTGGGTTTATGGTTGTCATGAATCCCCCTATCTATTGCATATTTTTCTAACCCCCATAGTCTTTTCCCTTGAATTCATCAGGCAGAGAATGATATCTGAGACAAAGCATTTCCTGAATTTGTGCAAAGCCTCCAATCTCAAGTTCCCTTTCATCATTGACCCCTTCATTGTCAAAATTAGATCATGCTTATCTCAGATTCAAGAAAAGCTCAAAGAGTTTGTTTTTTCACAACTACAGGGAAGAAGATATGATCCACACCAGATCATATCCAAGAGAGGATTGATGAACAAAAAGGCCCCTTATGAGCATGAACATGTTGAGGTTTTTGATAAGTTGGAAAACCTAGAAGTATGTGCTGATATGGAAGCAATCTTGCAACCAACTCAAACACAACAATTGGAGGTAACCGTGCAACAAATTCAAACACAACAAGCTCCCGAGAAACTTATAGTCAAAGTTCCTAAGATGAGTGTCTACAACAAGAGAAGCAGTTCAGAGGCCATGGGAACCAATGATCAACAGACTGATCCTAAGAAGTTGAAGATTACACAGTCCCCACAAATAGTATATTTGGAGGAGGAAGATCCCCTAGAACAGGTTAATCTAGATATAGTAGAAAGTGGCACTAGCATTGTAGAGGTTGAAAAGGAAAGCAATCTCCAAAGTGAAGGAAAATCAAGAACATTTAGCAGCAAGAAACACATCTTTTATAAAACATATGGGGTAGCTTACCAATCTAAAGAAGATTTGGAAAAACATTATGCTGAGAAGGGAAACATAGCTCTGGGTGAGATGAGGGATTTAGTCCCTGATGTGGAAAAGATTTCTCAACAAAAATATTCTCTGTTCACAGTAATGGATATTGAGAAAAGGACCTTTAACATTGCAGTTGAAAATGAATACAAAGTATCTGAGATCAAGATAAGGTATGACAACATCAATGCTCCAGACAAGGTCAAATTCCATAAGAAAACCATTGATATGTTGTATTCTAATTACCCGAGTTTAACCTTGAAGAATTCAAAGTTGTCATCTTATGCAATGAAATTGGAAGGGTAGCTGAGGCAAGAAAAAGAATATAGTAGAGCTTGTCTAACTCAGGTCAAGAGGCTGGAATCTGAAGGCTCCCAAGGGGTGAAATCCTCATTGGATGAAGAGGACAAATTGATTCAAATCTTGAAGAAGAAATTGAAAATGTCTGCCACAGAGAATCCACAAACAACAAAATTGGTTGCTCTAGAACAGGAAAATGAAACACTTCGTCAAGAGGCATTGTAATACAAGGATAAAGCGTTGCATCTGGAAAGAGAAAAGGTGGAGTGGTCACAAGAGAAGACATATTTGCTGAACAGGGCTGTAGTTGTACCTCCTGCTATAGAAGCTGAGCCAAACACTGAAGGACTTGTCCAGGATATGTCACAATTTAGTTTGAAAGAAGGAGAAATCAAAGGGATAAAAGGGAGAATAGAGAAATTGAAGCAATAGATGCAAGCAAAGGATGAAAGAATGGCTCAATTTCAAAAGGAGAATGGAGCCTTGCAGGAAAGGATAAATAAGTTGAAGATGAGATTGAAAGGCAAAGGCCTGTTGCACGGGGGCAAACATATCATCCAAGACTCTATATCTGTTGAAGCTGCCAAGTTTAGAGTGTATGTGAATTTCATAAATGATAAAGAAAACATGGCCATCATAGCCAGAAGGATGTGCATTGTTGTGAATGAAACTTTAGGAAAGAAGCCATCATAACATAATTCCATAAATCTACTCAACTCCATTCCTACTACAGAACTTCAAAATATTGGAGTTAAAGACATAACTACATTGATCATCTGGGATAGGAGGGTTATTGCTAGATATAACCTGTTGAAATTAGTTCAAACCAAGGAAAAATAGATGGAGCAAAGTGTGCAAGAGTTTAAGGACTTGTTTAAAGATTTTTTTTATCAAAGGCCTTCCACCATTTTGGGATGGCAAGGGAAAATTGTATGATAAGGAAGAATAGAATGCTCTCCTCACTTAGTCGAGAATGCATCACTCCAAGTTCGAAACCCTGGAATAAAATATGAAAGGAGCCACATTAGTTGAGCATCTGATTATAGACTTTGAGATTTTGAATCAGTTCAAAGCAGTCAAAATTGCACTCCTAGTCATGACATACGCTTCCTGCATTGACCTGAAGATCCTGATCAAGGAAATGCTAGACTATGATATCCCTTATGACTTGCAATGGAAGGAGATAGTACGACTGGGGAAGAAAAAGTGCATTTTTCCAGGGTCCAGTAGATGATGTCCTGGTGTCACTGAAGATGGCAGATCAAGTGGAAGACCAGAATAGAAACAAGTGGCAAAGAAAGGAACTGAAGAATCAGAGGATTTAGAAGCTAGATCATCAAATGTTTTCTTGTTAATCATTGTAACCAGTTCCAATACCGAAACTGTCATTTGTAATTATTATAATCAGTTTTAGAAACTGAAACGTTTCATTTGTAGTCATTGTAATCGGTTTCAAACCGAAGGAACTAAACTTGTATAAATATTACGAGTTCTAAATGTATTGAGGGTTGGAAGAAGTGCAAGGGCACGATTTTATCTATTCAGAACTTGAATGTAATTTTCTGAAGCTGAATTGAATACACATGCAGAATTCTTGAAGTTTCCATGAAAATATTCTAATGGTGGTGAGATGAGTTTTGTCTCATCTCTTTGTATGTATCTCTTGTATTTATGATTTCATTTTCACTGTCTTCTGTTTAAATTGGATAGTCAAAGGCCCATAATTCATCTTGTGATGCTCTCGACTGAAGAAATTTAAACTGTGTTAAGTTCTTCCTAACTAATTCAGAATTCATTTATTTAATGCTCTGATGGGGTTATATGTTTTCTTTTCTTCCTACACTCTGCAATTTTACAAATTATAAATCAGATTTATCACCTCATTTAGCCTTTATCCTCTTGAGAGTTATACTGACTAGTCAGTGCTTCCATTCGTTTCAGAAGTTTGACTCCATAGCCATAAGTGTCCCTCCCCTTACTTGCCAGCAAAATTATAAACAATCCCCCAAAACAACAAAAACTAGCCATTGATTGTCAAAGAAATACCAAGTGACAGGAGAGATCCCTCTCTGAGATGAGTAGGCTAGTACCCAACTCTAAAGTTGGTTTGTAGGTTACCTATGTCATTTATTTTATCAGTCGAATGAATTTACAGAGTGCTAACAATACCGACGCATTGCAAAGTCAAGCATCCAATTGCTCTGACCCCCGATGCACCTCTGCCTAATGGACCAGTCTATCGTCGCTTGTTGATGGAAAATGATTAAATCAGGAGGAAAATTCAAGATATTTTTCAAAATGGGAACATTAGACCCAACTCCTCCCCTTGCAGAAGCTCAATTGTACTAGTGAAGAAGAAGGACGGGACTTGGTGATTCTGCATTGATTACAAAGCCTTAAACAAAATCACAGTTAGGAACTGGTACCCAATTCCCACGATTGATGACCTTCTTGAGTAACTGAAGGGGGAAAAGTTCTTCAACAAGATTGACCTAAAGTCTGACTACCACCAGGTTCCCATCGAACCAACTGATGTATGGAAGACAACTTTCAAATCTAAAGAAGGTCTCTTCAAATGGTTGGTCATGCCCTTTGGATTAGCAAATGCACCAACCACTTTCATGAGGTTGATGGATGATGTATTGAGACCCTTCACCAACTCTTTTGTGGTGGTATATTTGGATGACATCCTCATCTTCAACAGAACTTGGGAGGAGAACATGCGGCATATTCAATAGGTTTTGAGAAATCTGTGACAACACATGCTATATGCCAACTTGAAAAAATTCTCCTTTAGCATGAACAGGTTCCAATACTTGGGCTACATTGTTGATGAGCATGGGGTACATGTTGATCCATCTAAGATCCAAGTCATCCGTGACTGACCAGCCTCGACCACACTAACTGAGCTTCAGAGCTTCTTGGGACTGGCCAAATTCTATGACGGTTCATGTTGGGATTCTCCCATATTGCATGGGCCCTCATCCAGGTGGCTAAGGGCTGTGGCAGAGAAAATTTCATGTGGGGGAAGGAACAACAATAAGCATTCGATGATTTGAAGCATCGCTTGTGCTTAGCTCAAGTACTCTCCTTCCCTGATCTGAAACAACCGTTTGAGATTGAGACTGATGCATCTGACTATGTTGTAGGTACAATTCTCACTCAACATGGTCATCAGGTGGTATACCACAGCGAGACACTCTCAAATACTATTTGGAAATACCCCACCTATGAAAAGGAAATGTATTCCATTGTACAAGCCTATCATTCAGAAGCCTCTGTAGTGCATACAGACACAGGTGAAATTGCAGAACGACCGCCAACATAAGTGGTCCACCTACCTGCAATAGTTCCATATCAACATCAAGTGTAAGACATGGATCTCAAATCATGTCGTTGACTGCCTCAATCGACCTCCCGTGGTTGCACTCACCACTGTGCTCCATTCCTATGGACATGATGCATCTGAGTGGCCCAAACTTTATCAGCAAGATCCAGACTTTGCCACCACCTATCAACTCTTGGGTATAGGTGCTCCATCACCGATTTTCACATTCAGGACAAAATATTATTCCATCTAGGCCATCTCTATGGTCCTACAAGCGAGCGTGCAAATCTTATTTGGGAATTCCACTCAGTCGAATGGCATGACATTTTGGAGTGGAGAAAATTGTGGCCGTTCTTCAGAAACATTTTTATTGGTGTTGGCCCTCGACCAAGTTTTGAGGAAACCTTGGTCAGGTTTGGACCACTTTTTGTATTTCGACACATTGGCCGAGGAAGGAGTGCCCAGGTGGAGCTGAGATCGCAGATCTCACTTATTTTCTGGGCTATGTGGACCCAGTAAGGGGTCCTCTAGGGTTTTTGTAATGGGTTATGGGATGTCGGCCCATGGGGTTTTTGCCCATGATTAGGCCTATTGTAAGGGTTTGTAAAAGTATAAATAAGTAAGAATGTATGTTAGAAGAAGTGAAGTATTGGAAGCTAAGTGCAAGTAGTTTTGACTTACTTTTTGCAACAAAATGTATATGTGTTAAGGATATATGCTCGAGAGAAAAGTTGGCTCTGTGCCTTGACCTAGTTTTGTAAGGAGGATTTGGTGCTTAGTGTGTAGATCTCCTGTATGGTGCGAAGCTCGACTCTATGGCTTAGTGCATAGGAGAAAATGAATGTAATATCTGGATGCATAATAAAGAAGGCAAAGTAGTTGGTGGATGTATCCCCACACTGGGGTGAACCACATATATCTTGTGTCTTTGGTTTGCTTTGTTCTTTGTTGTTCATGCTATGAATCTACTCAATGCTTTGAATATTATGTATGATAGATAGATCTGTTGATGCTTAGTGCTTTACTTAAATATTATATCTAACTCAGTGCTATGTGCTAAGTGGTTGAAGTGATTAATATTTATTGTTACTGCGTCGATCTATACTTGGGGTATGTTCTGTGATGCTAATGAACTAATGCATGTTAATCCTATGTGTTAATAGAATGTCCTGCGAAGTGTTATTATCAAAGATTTGTGTCCCAGCTTGGTTACATACACCTGTGTCTTGTAACCCCCCCTATTCCTACCTCGGGTGATACCTCACCTGCTTCGCTGGTGTTTCCAAAAGGGACGGTAGTCGGGGTTTTGTTGGTGTGTTGTTAAGTGTTGAAACCTAGGTCTGCCCCTGTGCCAAAAAATGGTTCCGTTGTGGGGTCTTGAAAATGTGATTTATGGGAACTAAAGTAAAGAAAAGAGAAGCATTGTGCGTATATCTGCTGCTAAAGTGCGCAATACTTTACTTGACTTGTGAAGCTCTATGTTAAGAAATAAATCCGATCTGAATAAAAGATGTAAGATCTTAAAAGAGGTAAAGATTTGTGCTTTGATAAGAGTAAGATAGGTGGAAATTTTTGTTTTGAAAGCATGGATTTGTGTTTTGAAAGCATGAAAATTTTTGTTTTGAAAGTGACAAATGCAAGGTGGATTTAGATCAAAATTGAAAAATTGAATTTTTTCTCTTGAATTTTGCGACGAAAGAGTACTTTTGTCGCAAATTTTCCAATATGTAGTAATGTTAATAGATTCTGTCCTAGCCTAAAGGCTAGGGCATAGTTGGAAGAAAGAGTTGATTTGAGTAAATTTAATAGAAAGGAAGAAATATATGTAATTCCTATGCATAGAAAGAGTTTTTGTACTAATAAGTGGATGCAAGAACCTAGATTTTTTTTTTGCAGATTGCAGGTCCAACACTGTGATCCTAGTGTGCAATACACAAGAGGTTGGGGAACGTTTAAAATAAAAATAGGATTAACTTTGTGTTATAACTGCAGAAGACCGAGACATCTTGCTAAGGAATGCCCTGGTACAGGTCCTATTTGTCTTTGTTGTAAAATTGTTGGTCATGAGGTTGAGGATTGTCCAGGGATGATTGCTAAAGTTGAACGAATGAACATGAGACAAGAAAACTATGAAGGAGGTCAAGAGACTAAGGGAATGTTAGAGAATCATAAAGAGAAAGAATTAGATAAAGATCAGACTACATTATTACAGTTGAAAGAAACAATGGATGATCATAAAGATGTTAGCTTACTAGAGATCCTTAAAGTAAAACAATGCGTAAGTGAAAGGATAGAAGACTTCGACATAGACTGTGTCTTGGATGAGGAAACACAAGTAAATATTATGACAGAAGACACTTGGGAAAATTTGGGAAATCCTATTGTGGTACCTTCACTGGGAAGGATAGGCTTGTTTAAGGGAAAGATTATAACTTTATGTGGAAGAGTTACTAATGTACATATTATTGTTCATGGAACATCAACCGAAGAGGAATTTGAAGCCCTTTCCCACTTTTATTAGGTAAGCCTTGGATTGAGAAGGATCAAACAAGAAGGAAAGAAAATGAAGAAGCTACAGAAAAGAAAAAGAAAGAACTAAGGGATCTCATAGCCAGAAAAATATATCGACTCATAGAAGAACGAGAGGATAAGTCGAAGCAAGAAAACAAAGTAACAACGCAGGAGGGACAAAAGGAAAGAGAATTAATTGTCAAGGTTGAAAGAATGCAAGAAGGTTTGAAGGACCTATCCATTCAAGAAAGAAGTATATCCACCCAGGAAGTATTAAGAGAAGGGATATTAACTTCAGACCCCTTGAGAGAACATCAACAGTGCGAAGTCACTACGCTAGGAGAAGATATGAATAAGAATGGAAAGAGGATTCTAGAAACATTTAGAGAGAATCAGATGACAGGAAAGAAGGCAAGGAATATCAATAAAAAGAAAACCAAGTTGGAAAATCTACACGAAGCTATAGAGACCAGAAAGAAGACTTCGTAGACTGGAACCTTGCAGGAGGAAGGTTTGCAGGATTTGGACCGCGCAGAATGGGACTTCACCCTAGCGAAGCTATATGACTGTTGGAGGCACCCCAACCATTAGAACGACGCTCCAGAACAAATAGAAAACACATTTATGGGTGGATGGACCGCCGTTGGACGTTGAGACCACGCCATAACAGACAAATTCACATTGATGGAAACATTCCTGGCCGTTGGAATAATTCGTTACGGTGCCCCATTATTTAACTCATTGGTCGCTACGTTGGGACCCCTTTTGGCTACCCGTGATTCAATGAGACAAGAAGAGAATTGATTGTGTGTTGAGATGTGTTATCTGAAGCTAGACCTTGCGATCCGTTTGTCTACCCCACCCGTTCGTTCGCCTAACCCGACATGTCTATTAAAAGTTAGAATGGTGGGTGAACCTAGAAAATTAGAGAAGTTTGTTGAGGAGGTCCTCAAGAAGATAATGGGAAACAAACCATTATCTGAAGGTGTCCAGGCATCGTCGACTAGGGAAATGCAAGCTTCCCCTGCAACTGGACGTTGTTCTGGACGTGTTAACCCGTCGATTGAGAAACAAAGTAAGCATCGTGACGATCTGTTTAATGTGAAGCAGATCCCATCCATCCTACCCGAGTATATCCCACCTTTGGCAGGTGCAGTTAATTGCAACAACATCCCACGAGATTTTGAGTATACCTTGTTCACCGCATACATTCCGAAAGGAATACGTGTAGTCGAGAGTCAGTTAGGATAGATCCTGTTGCTGAAGAACAATGACTTCAATCTCAATGATAGGAATAACTATGATATGCTATCACCCCACCGCTACTTGACGAAGTCAACTAGGAAGAAGCTTCGCCTTGTCTCCTAGCCATGGATTAAGGGACTAGCGCAATCCACTGTGCTCAATGTGATGAAGATTCCCCATTTTGGCCGTCACTAGGAGGTTAGTGCTTGCGTTAAACACCTCTTGTCGTTCTATCATGGAAGATACCTGTGGCTCGATCGAAGAATTACCATGGATCCGGTGTTGATCCACCAGATTACAGGCTTAAGCATGAAGGGACTTGACCCTAAACAGTTTTATCCAGGGAAGGCCTCAAACCACTCCATGGCACAACACATCAAGGAAGCTTATGACGAAGTCAAAAAAGGAAAGCGAGGCTACAAGGTAGCCTCTATACAAGATGGCACAATGTACCTCACTTGCCAACTCATAGATGTAAAGCTCGTAAGGAAGAACCGCCCCACACAGGTCACCGGGTTCGTGGTGGACCTCGCAGGAAAATGTGTGGAGGGCATGCAGATGAATTGGGTGAGTTACCTCGTCAATGAACTGGAGAAGGATTGTCGCAAAGCTCAGGATTTAGGATACAAATTCCACTTCATCTAGCTAATTGTTTTGATTGCATTTGTCACTTGGCAAATGTGAAGTAGCCACCTTTCCAGAGATTGAACCCTCAGAGCCGTTGGCCGCTAGGTTTTCTACCTTGTGGTACACCAACGACATGAAAAAGCAGTGGTAGTCCAACGTTGTGTTCCATGCATATTATCAGGAATTGAAGTTTGCCATTGAGTCATTTCCGTTCATGACATCGTGCACCCTACACCAGTACAGACCAATAGAAAAGTTCCGCATAGATCCACATTTCATCTACATCACTACGTCCAGAGATGAGAGCAAGGAAGAGTTACAATCATACTACAAGCTAACAGATGAAGACATGGAGAAGATTACAAAGGAGTGGCCAGAGGAATTCCTGGTACATGTTGTTGATGCATAACTCTCTGACAATGACACCATAGGAAGCCCCATGGTCACCCAGGTTGAGATTGTTGGACAGTCCAGTGGGACGAAGAAGAATAAAAAGAAGGAGGAAGTCTAGGAGATAGAGACTAATGAGGAGGACAATGCTTCTGAAGATAATGGGTCTGGATCGCTTGGAGGAGGAGGAGAAGACGAAGCAAATGGAAAAGGAGGAGGGGACGAAGGAGAACAACAAGGAGGAGGCAAAGCTACAACGTCTGCAGATCCCCCTACTGAAACAATCACTCCGCAAAAGAGAAAGGTTTCTCCACAAAAACCTTCAACAAGAAAGAAGATGCGCACTAGTAAGCCCCAGTTAGAAGCCACACTCATGGAGGACGATATCAGTTTGTTTCGCGAAGATATGGAGGACGCTTATGAGGGCATCTTGTAGAGTTATGGAGTAAAGAAGGAAGATCTATATGGAAGGGTCGAGAAGGAATTGAAGGAAGTACATCAAACTATTCGTTTGGTCGGCACAGTACCTACTGCGTCACAGATTGCAATAGAATTGGGGGATGAACCAGCCTAACTGAGAAGACTTGCAGATGCGACAGAAGCCCAACTTCAAAAAGTCTAGGAAGAGAAGAAGAAGGCTACATAAACCTTGAAACAAGATAAATATGAAGCCTTAGAGAAATTACGAGTAGCGCGGTACATTGTGGCCGCTTATGAAAGTGAGAGAGAAGAATTTCGGACGATGCTCTAGGAGGAAAAATCCTAGCTACAGAAAGACAAAGAGAAGTTGATTGCAGAGCATATTGTGGTCAAAGAAGTGATGAATAAAGCATGTCGCTCTGTGTTAGGCTTGGTACAAGAGGAACAGGAGTCGGTCAAGGCTCAAGTAGTGAAGCTCGCTGAGACCATCCAACAAATTCAAGCGAGGAAAATAGAGTTGGAGGTCCAAGCAGTACCGAGCACCTCGCAGGAGGTGCGCGACCAGAGGGAGGAAGCCACTAAGAACACAATAGTAAGGATCAGATCCCTTGCCTCAGAGTGCAAACAACTGAGCGATAGAAGTGCACAAACATATGAACGCCTCGCAAAATATCCAGAGCTAAGGAAACTGAAAGCACAGTTACATGAGGCGCAACAAAAAGCATTCTCTGTGCAGGCGCAGATGAAGCTACTCACCGCAGTTGAAAGAATTAAGCGATCTTAGGAACAACGCGCATTGCAAAAATAGATCATTGCCCTTCAGGGAAGGGTAATGGAAGTCACGCAGAAGCTACAACTTGTGAAGGATGAAGCCTACAAGGTGTTCGAAGAAATTGAGGGACAAGGCTCGCAATTGGGCCAAGTGGTTGCAACAATGGAACAATGCCTGGAAGGGCATGTTATAGAGTAGATGATCCAGGAGCTCGTTGAGAAGGAGGCTTAGGTGCAGCAACAAGTCGAGTCAACTCGATTTAATCTCGAGGCCTTTGAAGCAACATTGACCAGAAATGAGTGACTCGAGACGAGTCACATGTGAGTGTTGGGGGCCTGTTCGCCCTCGACCAAGTTTTGAGGAAACCTTGGTCAGGTTTGGACCAATATTTGGACTTCGACACATTGGTCGAGGAAGAAGCGCCCAGGCGGAGCTGAGATTATGGATATCACTTATTTTGCGAACTATGTGGACCCAATAAGGGGTCCTCTAGGGTTTTTGTAATGGGTTATGGGATGTCGGTCGATGGGTTTTTTTCCCATTATTAGGCCTATTTTAAGTGTTTTTAAAAGTATAAATAAGTAAGAATGTATGGTAGAAGAATCAAAGTATTGGAAGCTAATTTCAAGTAGTTTTGAGTTGCTTTGTGCAACATAATGTATATGTGTTAAGGCTTTGTGCTCGAGAGAGAAGTTGGCTCTGTGCCTTGATCTAGTTTTGGAAGGAGGATCTGGTGCTCAGTGCGTAGATCTCCTGTTTGGTGCTAAGCTCAGCTCTATGGCTTAGTGCATAAAAGAAAATGAATGTAAGATCTAGAAGAATAATAAAGAAGGCAAAGCGGTTGGTGGATGTAGCCCCACACTGGGGTGAACCATGTATATCTTGTGTCTTTGGTTTGGTTTGTGCTTTGTTGTTGATGCTATGAATATGCTCAGTGCTTTGAATATTATGTATGATAGATAGATCTGTTGATTGTTAGTGCTTTACTTAAATATTAGACCTAACTCAGTGCTATGTGCTAAGTGGTTGAAGTGATTGATCTTTATTGTTACTACACCGATCTATACTTGGGGAATGTTCTGCGATGCTAATGAACTAATGCATGTTAATCCTAAGTGTTAATAGAATACCCTGCGAAGTGTTATTATCACAGATCTGTGTCCCAGATTGGTTACATACACCTGCGTCCTGTAACCCCCCTTGTTCCTACCTTGGGTGAGACCTCACCTGCTTCGCAGGTGTTGCCGAAAGGGGCGGTAGTCGGGGTTTTTTCTTTTAAGCTTTGAACCTTGGGTCTACCCCTGTGCCAACAATTGGCCAAAACTTTGATAGGACGTCAGCAAGTATATAATATATTGCACTACTTGTGCCATTTCCAAGCCAACCAACAAGAAGCAAGGATTATACACCCCTCTTCCTACTCCCGAGAATCCTTGGGAATCTATCTCAATGGATTACATGTCTGGCCTTCCATCCACCAAACAAGGAAATGATTGTGTATTTGTGGTCGTTGATCGGTTTTCGAAGATGTCCATCCTCACAGCCTGCAAGAAGAATATCACAGCGATAGATACCGCCAAACTCTTCTTTGAACGAGTGTGGGTCCATTTTGGGATACCATAGACCATCATCTCCGATCGGGACAACAAGTTCCTCAACACATTTTGGTCGAGTCTTTGGTCATTTTTGGACACCAAGCTCACTAAATCCATTGCTTTCCACCCCCAAACAGACGACCAAACAGACATCGTCAATCAAATAATTGTGCACATCTTGGACATGTCCAATTCTAAGCATTCACGTACATGGGATGAGAGTGTCCCCTATGTTCAACACAATTACAACAGGGCTCTCCATAGCTCCACTGACCATAGCCCATTTTAGGTGGGGTTGGGATTCCAACCCTTGGGTCCCATTGATGTTTCACTACCTCTTGCCACCACACAGATCAAATCTTCCCATGTTCAGTCTAAGTCCGACAAAGCCACCGGATTCATTGAGAGGATTCAACACATCCGCCAAAAGGTCCATGATATTTTGCAGAAATCCAATGTTAAGTATAAGCAACACCATGATCAACACATGGTACCACACCAATTTCAGGTTGGAGACAAAGTCTGGTTACATTTGTAGAAGGCATGTCTCAGAGGGCCCCATTAGAAGCTCCAACCACTTCACTACAGGCCTTAAAATATCACCAAGGTTTTGGGTAGCAATGATTTTGAGCTCAACACTCCACCCTTCCTTGGCTTGCACCCAATTTTCAATGTGGACCTACTTTGGCCATATTTTCCACCATTGTTGGACACCTCAGAGATTGCAGAAAAAATGACA
>WSFP011352280.1:0-34937 GCA_009831015.1 Picea engelmannii
AGTGGTTTTAAATATTTCAGTAGGAGTACAAGAATTGTAGAGATTGGTGATAAAAAATACAGAGTGTCTCTTTCTCAAGGATATAATGGAATTTCCTATTGTAGTTTCAAAGTGTTTCACAGACAATTATTCCTATGATTAATCCTATATTTCACACACCCAAATAACACATAAACGAACACACTCTTTCTAATTCAAAAAACATGGCTTTCTGAAAACTTCAAAGCACCAAAACATGAGATTTTGAGTTTTGTGCATCTTGAGTTGAATGATCAAGCTAGACAACACAAGTAATACCACATGGATTTTAAGTTAGGTCTGAGCATTTGTCTCATTCATCGAAATATGTTTTAGGCTAGTGACAAACAACAAATTTTTAGTTTGGTGAGGTTTTGGAATGCATCTTATAAGGCATCTCCAAAAGATATACTATACAAGGAGAATATTAAAAGAAAGTCACTTCAAATTTCAATCATTGTAATATAACTCCATTACAAGCATAAAAATTAAAATTTATGAACTATTTTAATAGTCTAATAAGTTTTAGTCTATTCCAAATGCAGTTCAATCTCTAATCCTGCACTCATTTTTGAAAATAACTTGAATCTATTACTTCCAAGGCACTACAAAAATTGTGGCATCGAATTTTTCAGCATGGTGCATGTTTAATGCAACTTAATAGTAAGGTATCATTTTATGATTATTACAGGTATCGAGGGTAGCATGAATAGGGAGATTCTCCAACCAACCTGTTCTACATATCTGACAACTAGAATGATGATGAGCTATTCAGGGACTGAGCAATTAATAAAAACATATTGAAATCCCTTTTTATTTTGTATTACAACAAAACATGGTTCACTGTCAACTCGTTAAAGTTCATCATTTAGGTACTCTATTCTTTTCAGTTCTGAAATTGTTGACACATTCTAATTTTACAAGGAAACAAACTATGAATAATGCTACTAGCATTAACTTTTATTTGAAGCACCCAATAGTAAGAAAGAAAACTGAAAGAATATAGAAGCATCTACATTTCATTTTCAATGATATGGTTTTCAAAAAAGTAGCTAGAGAAGGGGATTTTTTCTTAACTTACCCTAAGAAAACACATAGAGCATTGGTTGTGTGAAGAGATATGGAGGATAAATAAGCATAATTGTTGCGAATTTTTTTTCTTTTTAGGAGGTAGTCTTGAATGATTGAATTTTATGTTTGTATATATATCAAGAGAAAGAGAGATCCCAATGTCAAATAAGAAACTCCATTGCTTCCCTACTATATTCCTTTATTGCAATATGAAGACATTTACTAGACATATATTTGCATGGGAATTTCATCAAGGATTTTGGTAACTCAACCCCAAATAAATTAATCAAACTAACCCAGAAAAATGTCAGGTGGAAACATATTTCATCACCAATTTTAATTTCCGAGTCATAGATATTGTCATTGTTCATGCTTTCCTAAAAGTCTGGCATGTTTCATTTAAGACTCGTGAATAGTTATCGTCTAACAAAGAAGGAGAAAAAGAATAGATTTTCAGAGAGGATTACAGGTAGGAGAATCACAAATTTTCAAGAATCGAAACAAAGATACATTCCTATCAACATTTTAAACCAGAATCCATATTTTTTATTGAGAATTTTTCCTTTGAATTTCAAATTTGAAAATGGGTAAGGGTTCAAGATAGCATAAGGTAGGTGATTTAGGCATAAACCCCCTTAGACCCCCTCACCTTTCCCCTCTTGTGGTATCATAACCCCTGTAGGTATTCAAGCTCATCTAATCTTCATCTTCACATGTAGGTGTTGTATTGGCAACTAATGTTGCAACAAGATGTGTTTACATATTCCCGGTGTTAGAATTGTCATTCACAATCAACTACCACATTTTGTAGAGGTTAGATTGGAAAGGAATGCTTATGATTTTGTAGTCATTCATTTTACAACTAAATTAGTTACTGGCAACGTTTATAAATGTTAAATTTTTGGTCTCCAATGTAGTTAGTGGAGGATGAGAGAATGTTTAGTGTGCTATCATTCTTTAAGTTGAAGTTGAAGAACAAGCTTGAAGAAAAATCATTACATACTTTCTGTTAATAATAAATATGTTATGGAGGGTTTCATGTAACTAAGAAAGAGGTATGCTTATTGGTGATGGTATCACATGGAAAAACCATCTTTCTATATAATTTTGGGAGTTGGTATGTAGTAGGATCCATGAGTGAAAGACATTGCATGCACTGCCCTTAATGGGATTAAAATGAGTGATAATACTTTCATTGTGCACCATGCTACTACCAGGTATAGATATACACGATGGCATAATAACCTTTACTAAATCGACATTTCTTGTTGTTCATACTTAGTTATGGCAGTCTAACCGAGACTATTATCATTGTCATCATGCAATGACTTAATTGTTTCACATTTCTTATCTCCTAAAGTTTTTTGCACATAAGAATACCTTTATATGAATAATGACTGTGATATTAATATTTTTGTGCCTAGATGTTGTTTGTTCTAACATTTGTTTAAATACCACTATTTCTTGTTGTCAATTTCTCATAAGCGTGTTTTTTACATCATGTACATATGTTTAGCATTTTAAGAGACTCTACTTGTTGTTTAACAATTTGAAAATCTATGCTTTGCTTGGTATATATGTATATTCTTCTTGTTTTCATGATATTTAGATGACATATAGATTCATATGTTCTAACAATGTATTTCTAATTTGGTCTTAGGTTGGGTAACTAGGTAGACATATCATGAATCATTTCTCTTAATTAAGTTATTTTAAATATTGTATAGAAGGGGAACATGGAATTGAAAATATTTTACTCCAAGAAAATCCATACATGTGATTGGTGTGATATATAAAGATCTAGTCTCATTGGTGTGGGGTGTACAAAGCTCTAGATGTCATTGGTGGGGTATATTAATCCTTTTGACAGAACTTTTTCAATGTTTTTCTCATAGAAAGACTTTTAATGGAAGTTGGGGAACCAATTAGTGGAAATTCTAATCACATGCCTCAAGGGGATTGAAATCCTAGTGTCCACTTAACCCACCACCCTCTTGGAAAATCACAATTTTTTAGAAGCGAATAAGTGAACGCTAGAAAACACAATAAGAACCCTAGAAAACACAACCCTTGATGCTTGCAACATTGCTTCGAGGAGGGAAAAATTATGTTTCTTTTCCAAACATGTAAATGAGTGTATTATGGTTTAATGAATATATTTTCCTATATTATATATGGTTTTATACTTTATCAAAAAATTCACCAAGACTTTGTAATGTTTTCTATTTAGTAAAGGATTCACCAGGATTTTACAAGATTTTATAATTCAGTGAAAGATTCGCCAATATTTTACAAGATTTTATAATTTAGTAGAAGATTCGTCAATATTTTACAATATTAAATAATTAATTAAAAGATTCGCCAAAAAATTATACATACATATTATATTATTGATAAAATAACCTTCAAATTTTCATATGTGTCATGGCGATTCACCCAGTTATTATACATATAAATTTGGGGGGGATTCTTAAAATCACCCCTGACTATAAGATGAAATGGTTGAGATTGGTCGATGATGAGGGACAAAGATGTGTGATTGTAGGTCAGAACCAGGGAGTTTACCTGAGGTTCATCTCTTCCTTACAGCTATGGAAGAGCATGCACAAGGGGTGAAATATTTATGCAATCCTTGTGTTGAACAAGAAGGGAGTAGTGCAAGGTCTAGAACACCTTTCGGTGGTGAGAGAATTTGCAGATGTCTTTCCAGATTATTTACCTTGGATGTCACTAGAGCGGGAGTTGGAGTTTACTATAGACCTAAAACTAGGGACTGAACCGATAGCGAGAACTCCTTATCGGATGTCGACCCCGAAGTTACAAGAGTTGAGAATGCAACTGAAGGAATTGTTGGAGCTGGGACTGATACATCCATGTGTGTCACCATGGGGTGTGCCTCTTATTTTCATATGAAATAAGGATGGGTTGTGGAGGCTCTTCATTGATTACCATCAATTGAATAAAGAAACAATCAAGAATCAATATCCGTTGTCGAGGATTGATGATTTGTTCAATCAGATGAAGGGTGTGATAGTGTTATCAAAGATCAATTTGTGATCAAGGTATCACCAGTTACGGATCAAGGAGGATGACGTCCCTAAAAATGACTTTAAGACAAGGTTTGGGCATTACGAGTTTAGTGTTTTACCATTTGGACTGAGAAACGCCCCAGGGGTATTTATGAGTTTGATGAGCGGTGTGTTCTGCGAGTACTTGGAAAATTTCGTCCAAGTATTCATTGAAGATATTTTGATTTACTCTCGGACGATGGAGGAGCATGATGAGAACTTGCGCTGGGTACTACAGTGTTTGCAAGAGCACAAATTGTATGGGAAGTTGTCCAAATGCTCATTTTATCAATCAAAGATTCACTACTTGGGGCATGTCATCTGCAGCAAAGGTATTTCCATGGATCCAACAAAGGTCAAGGATATTATGGAATGGCCTGCATAGACGAATGTCTCGGAAGTGTGTAGCTTCATGGTTTTAGTAGGATACTATTGATGGTTCATCGATGGATTTTCAAAGATAGAAAATATGATCATGGAATTACAGAAGAAGAAAAAGAAGTTTGTTTGGACCGAGAAATGCGTGGAAGAATTTTGGAGACTCAAGGAGATGTTGAAAACAACATCGATACTAAATGTCCCTGACATAGACGCGGACTTCTTGGTATGCACTGACGCATCCAAGGAAGGTTTGGTGGATTCTTGATGCAAGACGGTCGAGTGATTGCTTACATCTCGAGAAAACTGAGAAGGCATGAGGAAAAATATGCGACGCATGATTTGGAGTTGTTAGCCATTGTATATGCCTTGAAGGTTTGGAGATACTACCTTGTTGGACTAAAATTTGAACTAAATATGGACCACTATGGACAACAACAGATCTTTACGCAAAGTGACCTGAACGCGCGACAATGACGTGGGTTGGAATTGCTTAGCGAGTACAAATTCAATATTACTTACATAAAAGGAATAGTGAACCGAGTGGCGGATGCATTGATTTAGAGACCACACATAGTTTTAGTGTTGCCTCTTCAGAAGAATCTACGTGAAAATATTCTAGCCTTACAGCGTGACGATGAATGGTACAAAGAGATCGATGGTTTTATCAAACAAAACACAATGATGGTACCAATATTTGAAGGATTTACGTTTGACGATGATGGATTATTGAGGTTTAAAAATAGGATTTACGTATCGCCGAATGATGAGCTGAGGATGTTGATCCTAAGTGAGGATCATAGAGCAGTATGCATGCCTCACCCGGGAGTCACGAAAATGAGGGTGGACCTTAAAGCCTTATTCTTTTAAAAAGGAATGAAGGCAGACATAGTCAAAGTTGTGGCCATATGTCTAGAATGTTAGCAAGTAAAGGCTAAACATAGACACCCAGTAGGATTACTATAGCCACACGCTATTTTGGAATCAAAATGGGAGGTTATTTCAATGGATTTGTTTTGTTGGATTGCAACGGATAGCAAGGAGACACGACTCGATTTTCATAGTAGTAGACACTCTGATGAAGAGTCCTCACTTTATTCCTGTGCATATGAAGTATCATATGCTTGACATAGCTAGATTTTTCATTAGTGAGATTGTGAGGCTGCATGGCATGCCTAAGAGGATTATATCCGATCGGGGATCAGTGTTTACTGGAAAATTTTGGACAAGTTTCCAAGAGGCCTTGGGATCTCAACTTAACTTCAGTACTGCATATGACCTGAATACTGACGGGCAATCCGAATGAAAAAACCAGACCTTGGAGGACATGTTGTGCATGTACGTGATGGATCAACAAAAACATTGGAAATAATTCTTTCCACTCATGGAATTCACTTATAAAAACAGTTACCAAAGATCCATTAAGATGGCGCCTTTCGAGTTTCTTTAAGAGAGACCATGTCGGATGCCTTTGAGTTGGGATCATCTTGAGGATAGGATATTGGTGGGACCAGAAGCGATCCAAGAAATGGAAGAGAAAATGCAGACAATAAGACAAAGGATTAAACAAGCATAGGATCGATAGAAGAGTTATGTCGATGCGCACCGTGTCGGCCATAGTTACGAGGTTGACAATTGAGTCTTTTTGCGGGTTAAATCACATAAGAGCTTGATCAAGTTTGGAAAGGGAGCTAAACACTCTCCTAGGTTCATCGTACCTTTTGATATTGTGGAGAGAAAGGGGCCTATGGCCTATCAACTAGCCTTGCCTGATTCTTTGAGGCATATGCACGATGTTTTTTACGTATATGTTTTGAGACATTATATTAGTGATCCTACACATGTTATTTACATGAGTTCCTTGTAGGTATCGTATGAGGGGACGCTCACGACTAAGATGATCCACATCCTACATCATCATGTTCAAAAGATACGACATCGAACAGTAGATCAGGTAAAGGTCTAGTGGGACAACTATAGTCCGCACTCAATGACCTGGGAGGATGCATATGATATGCTCCAACAATTTCCACTTTTGTTTGATAGATAGACTTATGATATTGTGATTCACATTATTTCGTCACTAATATTGTGAAACTTCGGGATGAAGTTTAGACCAAGAGGGGGTGTATGTAACATCCCTCTCTAGCTCACTGAGTGAACTTATTATTTGAGGACACTTGCTCGCAAGTGATCCATATTATTATGCTATTAAAACACTTGATTTTGATTATGAGGCGTTATGGGTTGATCTCATGTTGTTTTGCTGCATTGACATAGAAAAGTGTTATTAACTCAATTTTGCTGAGTGTGCAGGATTTCAGACCTTGAGGATGCAGAGGCATCGATGGAACCCCTTGGAATCCAGATCGATTCGTGGAGTGAACCATTGGGGTTTGATTATTTTATATGTGATATTAGTGCATATCATTGGATGATATAATATTGATATATTTATGACATGATTCATTGATGATGCAGGTCGACGATAGCTTGTTGACCAGAATCACATGTGGAGTAGAGGGGTCACACATGACTACCAGAGATGTTGAGGGAGGGGTGTGGCCAAAAACCCTTCCACATCCTACTATCACTCCCATCGTGGCTTGAATTCTAGGTTAATGATTAACTAGTTCGAGAAGACCGATGATGCAATGAGGATCGACTGCGACAGTCACTCACGATGATTCTAAGGGGTGCGCAATAAGGCAAGGGCCTTATTCCTTACAGGCCCTTAGTCTCCCACAAGATCACCTAGCAGAGTATTGACTCCAGGGGTTTTTTATGTCTACCAAGTCATTAAAGAGGCAAGTGGCACCCTTGGAGTACGTGGTGCTTCCTAAAGGGAACGTCGCGCAAGAAAAATGGAAAGAGGCAAGGGGCACCCTTGGATCCCGTGGTGCGTCCTGAAGGTCATGTCGTGCAAGAGAAAAAGAAAGAGGTGAGTGGAACCCTTGGAGAACCTAGTGCATCCTGAAGGGAATGTCACATGGTTATTTAATAATTGGATAAACCTATATGGTTTTAGGGAAAATAAAGTGTTAAGGAAGATTTGAAACCTTTCCCTTAAAAAAAATGTTGACTAGCCTAGGAAGATAAGGTCTAGGTCTAAATTTTACTGGTGATAAAATTTTATATTTTAAAATATATAGATATATATAAAATAAATAATAATGATAATATTCATTAATCTTGTGCAAGAAAGGGGTAAGCAATTAAATTGATTTATAAAATCTTTTGGGATAAAATTTAAATAGGGGTAATTAATTAATTAAGGAAATTAATTTATGGAGCAATGAAGGGGATGGGTGACACATGTACGGGGAGGATTTTGAGAAATTTTTTGACTTAGAAAATCTATATAAAGGAGGGAGGAGAAGGATGATCGATCTCTCATGTTTGTGTAATGTTACGTTGCATAAATATCTACTTGACTGAATTAGCTTTTGGGAGTTGGGATACCCAACTCGATGTGGAGTCGTAGCTCGGCCTTGCGAGGTGAGCAGGGAGCTAGATGATTCTCTGGTTAGTGTGTGTGGCCCCTTTGTGGCTCGGGGGGAAGAGTACCCCTAGCGTTGGATGGGAGGTACCAGTGAAGTCTCATCGACCGACAAGCAGGAGTTGCACGAAGCGTGTTGGACATCAACTCAGAGTGGGCGACTTTGGAAATGATACGCTTCCTTTAATTCTACATGGTAGAGTGTTAGTATGATTTGTTCTTTTAGTTATGCATGTTTAATTGGGTAAGGAAATTGATTTTCTTATCATTTTAGATGATGATTGAAATCCCCCCATAGCCCTTAGCTCAATGTTTATTTCCATGGCCTTTGATCCCTGCATGTCTTGACCATCCTATGGTTTATTGATTGCGATGATTGCGGTTTATTTTGTTTTTCCTTCCTTCCCTAGCTCATCAATCCTCTCCTAAACACTTGGCCAAGAGCCTGATCTACGGTCGTCACTTCATCATTAATAGACCTATGGATCTTAACGCCATGATTAATATGTATCCTTAGTCATGGTGCTCTAGAATATTGATGCAAGTCTATTGGAGGTGACACATGTGTCTTTCTTGGGCTGTGATTTACTTCTTTTGCAGATTTGAAATTTAGTTGACTGCGTGCATTTAATCTCAAATTTTATTTTAATAGATGACAGATGCAAGGGAAGGCATTTTCACCCATCTCCCCGTTAGATTTTGACTACGAATTTTGTACTCAAAATTCATTCCTACCCTATTGACAACCACCGCTTTTAGTGTCGCGACATTTTTAATTACTTATGACTGAGATCTGTTGTCTGACAATGTCTTTTTTGTAATATTGGTGTAACATTTTATCCATCCCTTTTGATATAGAATCTGGGATGTAATAATTATCCTTTGAAAAATGCCTGTGATAAGTCCACTGCCTTATGCATTTGGCTTAGCCAAATTTTCCTTGGGTGACAGCATAGAAATAAATACATTTTATTTAAAAATTTAGTTTAAGTCAAACCTTACTTGGAAAAGGTCACCGATAGTTTACTAACTACAATTAGTTAATTAGAACAACCTTTTATATGTTTAGACAACCTCTTCATATTTTTAGACAGCCCTTTAACTAATGTTGTATACCTTTCAATCAAATCACTGTGTTTTATATTAAGTTTTAATGCCTAGCCTTTGATCTTATATTTACTGATCATTTAGTGGAATGACTAGTTATACTGATCAAATGTTATATAGTAATAATTGTTAATGTCTTACATGTCATTCCAAACTATGATTGCATTTAAGATTAAATTGATGGTACGTTGATGACCAATCGATTATTTAGACTTTCTCACTTGATATGGTTTTAATGTTAAATTAGATTGGCGTACATTGACTTATTTTCAATTAGACTTGTTGATTTTTATGTTAATGTAGAATTTTAATTTATGGGCTAATTGAAATTGACTTACTATTAGATCAGTTTTGACAAATTTTAGACGTGATTAATCGTTGGTTTGTTGACGAAGTCATGTTTTGTCTTGAGTTCTTCCTTGATTGTAGTCATCTTGCCTTTGTCACCCTATTGCATGGAGTATGGGTGAAGTCTCCCTGTCAGTCGTTTTGTCCCAATGCGTCGGATTTATCTAGAGTCCTTGGTCCCGATAGGTTATGTTGTGTCAAGGTTAGTGACACATCTGTCACCTGGGGATAGAATGATTCCTAAGGAGGGGATCATGGTGCACCCTATTGGATAGCATCAACAAGAAATTGGTCGAAGATGGTGCGTTCTGTGTGCGTTTCATCGAGCATTGTAAGTTTCTCTTGCCGCATGGGTGCAACACCTTCATGCATTTGGTTAGCATGCCTTGAGGTTCTAGTCTTGTTTGTCAAGGTTATTGTGTCGGGAGGGGGATGTTTCCCCTTATCCTTTACCCATGTCTTGTTTGCGTTGGGTGGGTAGTCTTTCCTCCTTGTTGTACTATGCATGTTTCTCCCAATTTCCCTTGTGCGTGTGCATGTTGTCATAGTATCATGTTTTTTGGACTACATGCTTGCGTTCATTGTTAATGATGTGGTTAAACTATTGTCATTGTCGCCTTCTTGCCTAAAAACAAAAAAAAAATTGCACTTATGCTTTGCTTGTAATCGTAACATTGGGGTTGTTACACCATCATTCTACTTCTACTTCAGGGCGGTTGAATGGGGCAAGGATAGGTGGTTGTATCCACCTTCCGGTTGTAGACCGAGAACATAGGGGTTTGTAGTCTCCTTTTGGTTGTAGCCAGAGAATTAGGGAGTTGGAGATTCCCTCAGGTTGTTGCCTGAGAAACTAGGGGGTTGGAGCCTCCTTCGAGTTGCAACTGGAAAACTTAGGAAGTTGGTGCTTCTAATGAATGTAATTCTTCAAGACATATAAGAAAAATCATTATGTGGTTTTCTCCCGATTTGGGTTTCCATGCAAAACAATAGTGTATTGTGTATGTGTGTGATTGTTCATTTGTTATTGCTCATTATTGGATAATAATTCTACATTTATATAACACTTGGATTATTTGAAAAAAAAGGATTATAATTAAGCTATCACTGATTCATGCCCCCTCTCAGTAATCCAACAATTGGTATAAAAGCAGGTTCCTTCAAAAATCAGTTTAACCACTAAAAGGTAGATCATGGAGAGTACTAACTTGTATAAAAATGGAATACCGCAGTTTGATGGACATAAGTATGATTTTTGGAGCATAAGGATGAAGACATATATACAAAAAGAGGGATTTCAAGTTTGGCAATCAATTGTAGATGGATACACAACACCAGTAGTTCCACCAACAAATGACAAAGTAGTGAAACTCGGTGAGAATAATTCCAAAGAAAAAAATGCACTTTTGAATGGTCTCAATGATACAGTATTCACCAAAGTTTCACAATTTAAATCAGCTAAAGAGATTTGGGACAAGCTTCAAAATATTTATGAAGGAGATACAAAAGTCAAAGCAACAAAGATTCAAACTTACAGAGGTTTGTTTGAACAACTAAAAATAAAGGAAGATGAGAATATTGCAGCCTACTTATTATGATTAGATGAAATAGTGAATGCATGTAAATGTATTGAAACTACACATAATATATATATCTAAACAATGATACACACATTTGCAGAGAGAATAGAAGAAAGAAGAAGAAGGAGAGAAAGAATGGAAGAATTCTCATTAACCGTTGTGAATAATGAATAATTTACACATGATATACTATGTATAACTAAATGAATTCAACTTGAGGTGAAACAATGCTCCATATTGGTGGTTTGGAGTGATCTAGACACACACCAATAGTTACAGGAGTGAACTTCCACCTATTCTAGTCCCTCGGGTAGTTACGGGAGTGAACTGCCACCTACTTGAGTTAACTAGTCAACTAGTCTTTAGTTAACTGACTAAACAAAGAGTAGTGAGGAGTTAACTCAGGGAATCAAGGCTAATGTGCCACTCTAGTGATGATACCAAGGAAAGGTTGAGTTATCATGGTGATTTTCCCAATGTTGCATGGTGATGATCCCAATGCAACATCTAAACTGAACTCAACTAGTCAAACTGAAGTGTCAATTGAAAGAGAATATTCTCCATGTGGAATATTCTCCCCTAAAATATAGGAGACTAGATAATGAATAATTATGAATAATAAAAAAGGAATAACCTTGTATGTAAAAATACAATGTACAATGTATGTAAAAATAAGAACTACAGTTGCTAGGAAATTGTGTCCTTCTCTCCAAGATGACCTCGCAAAGAATGAAATTTCTGCTCAGTGAAGGTCTTGGTGAAAATGTCTTCCATATGTTTTGTTGAAGGACATAAATGTAAGTCAATGATCCCCTCATGTACTAAGTCTTGTATGTAGTGCATGTGGATCTCAATGTGCTTCGTCTACTTCCAATGAAGTGGATCTCTTCAGAACTTGAAAGTGCTCGGGTTGTTAGACTATATGATGATCGGTTGATGAAAATGAATTCCCAACTCAGTGAGAAAATGTTGTAGCCACATAACCTGAATGGTTATGTTAACTACCCCTCTGTACTTTTCCTTAGCTGAAGATAGAGAAATGACATCTTGGTTCTTGCTAGACCAACAGATAGTCACGGAACCAAGACTGAGTGAGTAACCAGATGTGGACTTGCGATCAATGCTATCACCAATCCATTCGAAATCAGTAAACCCAATGAGATATAATGTAAAGTCTATTGCATAATGAATCCCAAAGTTAATGGTGCCCTGTACGTATCAAAGGATTTGCTTTGCAACTTTCCAATGTAGCTCATGCGACTCCTGCATGAACCTGGAAACTGTGCCAACTACATATGAGAGGTTTGTTCTGGAGTGTGTGAGATACAACAAGATCCCCACTAACTTTTTTTATAGCGTGTTTTCAAATAGTGGAGTCTCCCCACAATCCTCAAGTTTGACTCCTGATAGGAAAGGAGTTAGAGAAGACTTGTAGTCTGTCATGTGAAATCTCTCAAGGAGATATCGTGCATACTTGGCCTGAGACAGTTTGATGCTTGATGCATCCTGACTGATCTCAACTCCAAGGAATAAGTGTAGTGGAACCATGTCCTTCATCAAAAATATTTCATGTAGAATCCTCTTGACTGCAGCAATCGCTGAAGTCGAGCACCCGGTGATCAACAAATCATCGACATACAAATTTAAAAGTAGAAGTGAATCAACCGTCTTGAGCATGTAGAAATTCAGGTATGATTTACAATGTACAATTTTTTGTGACAACAGGTAGGAATCCATCTTGGCATACCATTCCATCGGGGCCTACTTGAGGCCATAAAGTAACTTCTTTAGTCGAAAAACCAAAGATGAGTCTTGCATAAATCCCTGGGGCTGCTCCATGTAGATCTCCTCAGAGAGATCACTGTGAAGAAATGTATTCTTCACATCCATCTGATGGACTTCCCATCCTTTGGATACTGAAATGGAAAGTGCCAATCATATGGAATCCATCTTCGCTACTGGAGAGAAGGTCTCATCATAGTCAATACCATGAACCTGCTGAAAGACTTTGGCGACAAGCCTAGACTTGTGTCTTCTTATCTGTCCATCTGTTGCACTCTTGGTCCTGTAGACCCATATTCATCTAACAAGTTTCCTCCCAGAAGGAAGGGGAACCAGATCCCAAGTCTGGTTCTCGAGGAGAGATTTCTATTCTTCCTACATGGAGGATTCCCAAAAGGGATTTCCAGTAGCCTCACCATAAGACTGTGGATTTGAAGACTGAACCAAAAAAATATGCCTAGAGGGCAATGTTTTAGTGGAAGTGAGTACAATAGGAGGCTCCTTGAAATCAGATTGCGTCCTCCTAGTATCAGCTAGATCACCCACGAGATCCCTTGCATCCTGAAGAGTAGTCTATTCCCTTTTGGGCCTCGTCTCTGACTCTGCATATAACTATACTAACTCTAAATATGAATCATTTGAGTCCTCTGAATTAGAACTCTAGTCTGAAGAAGAGTTGACATGTGCATGCTCATCATCTCAGACGGGTGGAAGAATTAAGGTGTCTGCATGCGACTGCTGAGGTGCATGCAAGACACTTTCCGCGAATTGGACAGTACGCTCAGTGTTGATTCGGTCCGAGGAAATATCAATAAGTCGATATCCCTTCACACCATTGGGGTATCCAAAAAAAATGCACTCAGTTCTATGTGGATCAAGTTCCTTCCTCTTTTCATAGGGAATCCAGGCCCATGCACATGGACCAAAAATGTGAAAGTGGGCCAGTTCTGGTTTGAGGTTGCTCCAAGCCTCATAAGGGGTCTTATCCTTGACAAATCTATGAGGAGATCTGTTTTGGATGTATGTTACACAATTAAGTGCTTCGGCCCATAGTCTCTATGGTAATGACTTTGCATGCAACATGCTAGATTCCATCTCTTTTAGAGATCAGTTTTTCTGCTCAACAACTCTGTTTTGCTGCAACTGAATCCCTGCCATCTAATTATAGGGAACTATGTGATGCAATTGAATCCCTTCCTTGTGGAAAATATTGTGGATCTCATGATTCACATACTCTCCTTCGTTATTAGTTCGGAGGACTTTGATGTTTTTTTCGGACTGTGTCTCAACTAGGGCTTTGAAATATTTGATGTGTTGAAAGACCTCAGTTTTTTTCCTAAGAAAGTAGATCCATGTCAAATGTGAGAAATTGTCAACAAAAATGAGAACACGCCTCTCTTTTACAATCGATGGATGCAGAAAGAACCCATGAGGTCATTGTGGATCAAATATAAAGGTGCAGAACCTCAATGAGACTTTCCCTTATCGAATTTCTCTTGAGGGTGTTTTCTGAGAGCACATCCCTCACATACTCCCTTGGATAAATGGATGTTTGGTAGACCATCAATTAGTCTTTTCTTGCTAATTTGTTGCATGTATCTGAAATTCAAATGTCAAAATCTTGCATGCCATATCCTACTACATTCATCAACATGAGTAAGCAGTAAAGCAGAATCAGGTTCAATGAATTCATAAAATGTATACAATCTAGACTGATGGTTTACCTCACTAGTAGAAACCCTGGAATTGGTTCACATGTCGTAGATGTCCACAACATTTGTTGTGAATACAACATTCTTTCCAGTGCCAGAATTCATCATCTAATACACAGAGAGAAGGTTGATAGAAATTTTGGGAACATGCAACACATTCTCAAAGCTTCCGTTGGTGAGTTCAATCCTGCCTTTGTATGTGACTTCGACAGAAGAGTTGTCCCCCATCAGAATAGCAGGACCTTTGCATGCATCCAAATAAGAATAGATTGTTTCTGATGAAGCCATGTGATGTGATGATCCTGAATCAATGATCCAAGCATCAAGAGAGAAGTTGATTGCAATCAAGGCATGCCTAGAATTGCCTTTCTTGGAATTCAGATCTTCTGGCTTCCTCTTCTTTGCACCCTAGGGGATGCAATCTCCAAGGTTTTTTTTATGAATTATTTGAGACATCATATCTATTTTTTTTTGCATGCATGCAGATTCCAAATGGAACCCTTTGTGACAGTACATTCATTTCTCTCCTTTTCTTCCCTTTTCTCCTTTGGATCTGAATGCATCGATGAAGGGTTTTGTGTACCCTTCCTTTTTCGAATGTGCATGAGATTTCCTCTTATATTTATCTTTATATTTTTTATATTTGTGGTTTCCATCATGCACAGTGAGTGCATGCACCCTTGGGCCTTTGATTGTGCCCATGTTGATGAGCTTGGTTTTCTCTTGTGTCAGGGATTCGATAAAGTCTTCAAGAGAAGGCATCTTCTAGGTGGCTCCAGAGGAAAATATGACAGTATGGAATGTAGATATGAATACAGATAATTTAGGACCAGGCTTGGAGAGAATGGAGAGAACCATCTGTTTCTCCTCTACCGATTTATCAACCACGCAAGCTTTGAGTTGTGACAGTAAATCCTTGAATTTTGTAAAGAAATATTGGATATTGTCGAAGATTTTTGGATCCAATGTGAGAAACTACACCTCCAAAATGTGTCCCCTCATCTCATCCTATTTACCAAATATCCCTTCCAATATTTTCAGGCTTCATTGGGAGTCTTACAGGAAGATATGTGAAAAAGGAGATCGGGAGAAATAAGACTGCAAATTGTTCTGAGTGCCTCATCCATGGGATTTCAGTACTTGTATTTTTCTATGGTTGATGTCAGCTCTGTATATGTATTCATGGTTAACCTATAAAACCATATGGATCGTAGATGTATGGATATTTTATCCTTCCATGCAAAATAGTTGTAAGGTGTAAGAATGAATTCTTTTTAGAATTCCATTTTTCTGTTGTCTTCAATCTCTTGTACCTGCAAAACATTTTGTTGTAGCTTTTTCTTAACAGTCTGTTGGCTCTGATAACATGTAAATGTGTTGAAACTACACATAATAGATCTATCTAAACAATTATACACACATTTTCATAGAGAATAGAATAAAAAAGAAGAAGGAGAGAAAGAATGGAAGAATTCCCATTGACTATTGTGAATAATGAATAATTTACACATGATATACTTTGTATAACTCAATGAGTTCTACTTGAGGTGAACCAATGTGCCATAGTTCTGGTATAAAGTTATATGTACACACACCAGTAGTTACAGTTGTGAAATTCCACCTATTCTAGTCTCTCGGGCAGTTACGGGAGTGAACTGCCACCTAGTTGAGTTAACTAGTCAACTAGTCTTCAGTTAACTGTCTGAACAAAAATTAGTGAGGAGTTAAATCAAGGAATCAAGGCTAATCCGCCACTCTGGTGATGATACCAAGGAAATATCTAATTATCATGGTGATGATCCCAATGCAACATCTAAACTCAACGCAACTAGTCAAATTGAAGTGTCAACTGAAAGAGAATATTCTCTAGGTAGAATATTCTCCCCTAAAATATAGGAGATTGGATAATGACTAATTATGAATAATAAACAAGGAATAACCTTAGGAAAAATAAATCCTAGGTGTGTGTGAAGTAACTCCAACAATGCAATCATAGGATTGGGAGAAGAAATCGAAGAATCTGTAATTGTTCAAAAGGTACGAGGATCTCTTCCTATGAGATTTAACCCTAAGATATCAACACTAGAAGAAATATTGGATCTAAAATCAATAAGCATGGACAAACTTCATGGAATCTTCACAGCATAAGAAATGAGAATTGGACAAGAAAATTGATATGTAAAAGAAGCAACCTTCAAAGCATCCAAAAGATCAAAGAAAAATAAAAAGGAACAAGAAGAATATAGCAACAACAACGACGTCTCGGAAGATGATGAAGAAGTGGCCAACTTCGTCAAAAGACTGAATAAGGGAACCAATGGTAGGTATAGAGATAAGATTCCTTTAATTTGTTTTAATTGTGATGGTATTGGTCATTTTGATAACAAATGTCCTCATAATAAAAATAGAAATGATGAAGGTTACTCAAAAGGCAAACACGCATATAAAGGAAAAAGAACTACAAAGAAATTTTTCAAGAAAATCTTATGCACCAAAGAAGACATCTCATCATCAGATGAAGATGAAATCAGTGACAGTGAGATAGGAAGAGTTCTATTCATGGAAGTAAAAGACTCTCACAAAGAAGACTCTAAAGAAGAATATGAAGAAGCTAAAGAAGACTATGGAGAAGTCAAAGAAGAAATTGAAGAAGAGAAAGTTGATTATCAAGAAGAATTAATGTGTGCCATGGAAGTTATTAGAAGAGAAAAGAAGAAAAAGAAGAAACTACAAGAAGAATTAGACAAGAAAAAGGATACTCGAGAACTAGAACAAATGATCACAAAATTGAAGGTTCAAATAAAAGAAGATATAATAATTGATGAATCACTCAAAGAAAATCTAGAAGAAAAGGACAAGATCAATGGAAATTTGGAAGCAGAGATTGTCGCACTAAGAAAGGATATTCAAAAGAAAAATATGCAGAATATCTCAAAAGTTATGGATGACAATCAGTAGTAAAAAATCTCATCTTGACAAGTTCAGACTAGGATACAATCAGACAGAAAAGCGATCAAGCTCCAAAACAACAGAGCAAGAAACATATCCAAAAAGTTATGCAGAAACAATCAAAGGGGATAGGAAGATATACAAGGAATATTACAGGGACACTCCTCCACCAAGAAGAATGAGATTTCAGAATCAACAATAGACAGATAGGCCTCAAGCAGAAGAAGCATTCGTAAGGGCACCTTATTTCAGAAGATATTAAACTCTGAGGTATCAAACTATATTTTTTGGTTTACGTTATGCATGTAATAATTTTGGACATAAAGATGTGAATTGCAGAGCTAACAATATGAACAATAAAAACTTTGAGAGTCATATACAATGGGGTTATTCAAGAAGACCTAGTGAAACAAAAAGAATAAGTTACAATAGGTTTGAATCCTTGATCACTGAAGTGGAATGTTACAAATTTAATAATTTTGGACACTTGGCCAAATATTGTAGAACGAAAACCCTTCCTAAAGAACCTCAACAGAATAACAACAGTCATAGACATGAACCTTAGAAAACGAAATCGATAAGAAAGAAAGATCAATATAGAAATGAAGAATGCACAATTTCTCTAATAGCTAAGCAGAAGAAACACGGTTGGTATGTTGACAGTGGATGCTCAAAACACATGACAGGTGATAGAGACAAGTTTCTTACATTACGAAATGAAAGAGATGGTTCAGTCTCCTTCGGAAATGATGATTCAACCAAAATCATTGGAAAAGGCACAGTCCGAATTGGGAACAAGAATGAAAAGGTAGAAAATGTTCTACTAGTAGAAGATATGAAACATAATCTTCTAAGCGTGAGTTAAATGTGTGACCAAGGTCATAAATTTACTTTCGATTCACAAAAGTGTGAGATAAGAAAATAAGGTTCAGGGAAATCGATCGCTATAGCCACAATAACTTCAAGCAACATATATGTGTTAAGTGAAAATGGAAATGAAAATTGTTGTCTAGGAGAGGAAGATGAAATTTGGCTATGGCACAGAAGAATGGGGCACATACATTTTGATAACCTTGTCAAAGTCATCAAAATGGAAGTAGTCAAATAAATGCCCCAGATCACAAAACCAACCAACACTTTATGCAAGCATTTTCAACAAGGAAAGAAAACAAAGACCGGGTTTAAATCAAAGGAATATTCAATGACAAGACCATTGGAAATTGTGCATACTGAGCTAGTTGGACAAACTTAAACAAAGGGCTTAAAAGGTGAGAAATACTTCATGTTATTAGTTGATGATTATACAAGAATGACTGCAGTTTTCTTTCTCAAGAATAAGTCATAAGCTTTTGAAAACTTCAAGATCTACAAGGAAATGGTTGAAAATGAAAGGGATTCAAAAATTAAATGCTTGAGATCTGATAATGGAGGAGAGTTCACCTCAAATGAATTAATGGAATACTAGAGCAATCATGGAATAAAAAGGCAATTCTTCGTTGCCAGGACACCTCAACAGAATGGAGTTGTTGAAAGAAAGAACATGATAGTACAGTAAATGGCTCGAACAATGTTAATGGATTTGAAATTGACAGACATTTTTTTGACATAGGTAGTGCATACATTAGTTCACATTCAAAACATAGTAGTGCTCAGAAACAACACTGAAAAAACTCCTTACGAACTATGGAAAGGAAGACCAGAAAATGTAAAGAACTTCAGAGTTTTTGGAAGCAAATGATATATCAAAAGAGAAGATGGCAGAATGGGAAATTTTGACTCTTGTGTGGAAAAAGGAGTACTTGTTGGTTACTCAAGTACAAGGAAATAATACAAATGTTATAACATAAAATTGAACAAAGTTGTAGAAAGCATCAACATAACAATTGATGAAACAGGCAAACCAGAATCAAAGAAAGAAACTGAATCAATGAAATATCCCTTAGAAGAAGAAGGAGAAGATGAAAAAGAAGTAGAAGAGGAATATGATATAAGAATAAGAGAAATTCCATCAAGTTTCTCCAAATAAACATAGTAAACAAGTATAGGAGAATCACCCTTCTGATTAGATTATAGAAAACAAAGATGCAAGAGTTGAGACTAGAAGAAGAGTCTGTTCACCAGAACAAACATAGATAGCACTCTTATCTACAATTGAACCAAACTGTTTTGAAGAAGCCAAAAAGGATGAATCTTGGAATAAGGCCATGGATGAAGAATTGGATCAAATAGAGAAAAATGACACTTGGGAGCTGGTTCCAAGACCAAAGAATAAGAATGTGATCGACACAAAGTCGGTCTCCAGGAATAAATTGAATGAAGATGGACAGGTTACAAGGAACAAAGCTAGATTGGTATGTTAAGGATATGCACAGGTTGAAGGAATCGACCTTGAAGAGACATTTTCCCCAGTTGCCAGAATGGAAGCAATCTGTTTGCTTTTAGCTTATGCATGCTCCAAAAATATTAAAATGTATCCAATGGACGTAAAAATAGCTTTTCTGAATGGGGAACTTGAAGAATAAGTCTACATTGAACAACCAGAAGGATTTCAGTTGTCAGAAAACAAAAATTATGTGTGTAAATTAAAGAAGGCCTTATATGGTATAAAACTGGCTCCTAGAGCATGATACTCTAGACTGGATAAGTATCTGCAGTAGGCAGGTTTCAGAAAAGGTAGTGTAGACAACAACCTCTACATCAAGGTAAGTGAAGGTAATATTTTATTAATTGAATTTTATGTTAATGATATTATTTTGGGTAGTGATGGTGATAGGTTAAGACAAAAAATTGCAAAATATATGCATAATGAATTTGAAATGTCATTACTTGGAGAACGATCCTTCTTTTTGGGACTTCAGATATGCCAAAGCAACCAATTTTTATTTATTTCTCAAATGAATTATATCAAAGAAATGCTAAAAAGGTTCGGTATGGAAGATTGCAAACCAGCTATCACTCCCATGCAAACTAGTTTCAAGTTGAGAAACGATGATGATTTGAAGTCTACAGATTAGAGGCAATACAGGTCAATGATTGGCAACCTACTATATGTAACAACATCCAGACCAGATGTAATTTAGGTAGTTGGAAAGGTGGCACAATTTCAAGCAGCACCAAAGAAATCTCATGTATTAGCAGTGAATAGGATTTTCAGATATCTCAAAGGAACATAAAAGTTTGGATTATGGTATCTAAAAGAAAAGGATCTATCACTTATTACCTGCACAGATGCAGATTCGATAGGTTGTATTGATGACCGACGAAGCACCAGTGGAGAAACATTCTACTTGGGTGAGTGTTTAGTATTATGGCTAAGAAAGAAACAATCATCAGTATCCTTATCTACAGTCGAGGTAGAGTACATTTCAACAAAATCATGTTGTACACAGGTTCTTTGGATGAAACAAACTCTGACAAATATATAGGTTGAGTATGATGAGACCATTCAAATATATTTTGATAATGAAAGCACCATCAGTATCTCAAAGAATTCATTGATGCACTCCAAGCCGAAGCACATTCCAATCAAGTATCACCTTTTATGGGAACAGGTTAGAGAAAATAACATAAGAGTTGAGTATCTGGGAACAAAAGAACAAGTGGTAGACATATTTACAAAACCACTTCAACGGGAACCCTTTGAGTATCTTCTCCAGAGACTCATATTTATTTCTAGTCCAAAATGAATGATTTTGAATGCTTATCTTATATATCTTAGATGTACACGAGGAAGCACCATAAGAAGACAGTTCAGTCAGGGGAGCATCCCCGGATGGAAAGATACCTTTTCCATTGATGAAAAAGGGGGAGAGATTTATCAGATGCAGAGGATAGAGGCATGGTTCTAGGGGGAGAAGATTTATTAGATGTAGAGGACAGACGCATGGTTCCAGGGGGAGCATGAGTGATATGATTTCAGTATTGCATCAGAGTCTTTCCATCAATGCCAAAGGGGGATATTGTTGATTAAGGTTGGCTGACATTGATGTCAACCCTTGAAGAAAGGCTCGTAGCACAAAGTTTTGGTAATGGACCCAATATTGTTTGATGTAAATATGACTCGTTATTGTCTTGTCATGTTTGATAATAAATATAAATGGATGAACTCCAAATTGGTCCCCTTATGGTGAAATCCCTCACGGGAAGAATCTTTGCGGATTGAGTTATTCTAGAAGTATGGTTAGAGAAACCATGCTTATTTGTGGAATAATGAGATGAATGTCAGTGAATTTGTCATTGAAGCTATCCTAGAATGATAGTGCTTATCATGCGATTTTTTGTGGATGTGGAACGTCACATAACTCCTCACGGTTAGAGAGTTATGGCCATGAGAAGTTGGAGAACCCAGGTTTCGGGAATGGACCCAAGTTTGTTTTATGGATAATGATATGAGTTTTGATATATTTGAAGGTAATAATATTCTATATGTATGGTACATTTCATTCCATTTATGGTGGTATGTGTAACGTCACATAACTCCTCATGGTTTCAGAGTTATGGCCTTACGAAGTTGGAGGTCCCTCTTATGTCATCTAGAAGCCCCAAAAGGTCAAAGTAGTCAAAGTGGTTTAAGAGATTCTATAAGGTAAATAATAAAGTGAATTTATGATTGTACTATAATTCAAAGTGAATACAAATAAATTATTTAAATAATAAATTTAATGGAGAAATTAGAAGTGGGTTAACCCTAAAATAAGGAAAGTGGGAAAAGTGACCTAGAAGATGTTTTTAAGGAAGTTACTTGGACAGTATAAATAAGAGGAAAGGATCTCTTATTTTAGACACACGTGAGGATATTGAATACCTATAGGTTTATGAGGTAACCAAAGGATATATAAGCCAAATTTCTTAGGGAAGGTGAAGAAAAGAAGGCTGAAATTCAAGCAAGGATAAATTATTTTGATCATGCTTTCTAAGGTATGTTATTTACAGGTCATCTCACCATTTTCACAATAAATTTTTTTCTAGAAATATTCAAACTGTGAAATTTCTATTCCATTGAGGAAACATATCCCAAGTATCTATGGTAAAAAATTCAGCTTGTGGTTCGTTGTATTTTTGGAGTTACACTCCATGGAAAATAGGGTTTGTGGCTAGTCCCGAAACTAGTAAAAAACAGGTGTTTTGGATAAACACGTCACAACTACCTCATAATAGATACAAATTCAGTAAGATCAAATGTGTTGTTTATAATACAGTATTTAGTATGTTTTATAATAGTTTCATATATATTCAACAAATATTCCGTGCGGGGCACGCTCTACAAGGTCTCTCTCTAGAATAAGCCAAAATTCAGCAAGGTATGCCATTTTTTCTAGAACTAGGTTTTTGAGGGGTTCCAAGTACTGACACCTGGAGGAATTGAAAAAAACACACTGAACCAAATTGTGTATCAGTTTCATATCTTTATTCATTACAGGTACAAAATTATGATCATTTCAAGTTAAGGTTGTTGACTAGTCCAAAACTAGTGATGTGAGACTAAAGAAAAGTTTGATGTAAATGCTAGTCTCTTGTTGTTTAAAGTTAAGGAAGGTTTGAAGGTATGTGATAATATACACCCGTTATATTATAGATTTATAAATCATATTTGGATGATGAAATTGATGAGGGCTTTTGGTTGAGGTACAAGTTGGGTACATGGTTGAGACAAGTAGTTGATGAGTTGCCACATGAGTTGTATAGTCGATGATGTTGGTACATATTGATGAGTCATAGTTGATAAGTAGTTGAAACATGATTTGTACATACTTGGTACATATTTGTTTGCACTTGTTTATGGTAGAGGTTTATTACAGATTGTTTGGTACAGGTTGGTGCATGGTTGATGCACTTGTTTATGGTACAGGTTGGTGCATGGTTGATTCACTTGTTTATGGTATAGTTTGATTACAGCTTGAGGTATAGCTTGATGCATGGTTTATGCATGGTTCATTTTTATTAGTACATGTTTACAACGGTATATTTCAAAGTGATAGCGTGGTAGTGATTCTGTCATTCTACTTCTACTTCAGGGCGGTTGGACGGGGCAAGGATAGGTGGTTGTATCTAGACAACATAGGGGGTTATAGCCTCCTTCTAGTTGTAGCCAGAGAATTGGGGAGTTGGAGCTTCCCTCGGGTTGTATCCTGAGAAACTAGGAGGTTGGAGTCTCCTTCTAGTTGTAGCTGGAAAAAAAAGGAAGTTGGTGCTTCCAATGAATGTAATTCTTCAAGACATATAAGAAAAGAAAATTCGTGGTTTTCTCCCGATTTGGGTTTCCACATAAAACACTGGTGTATTGTTAATGTGTGCGATTGTTCATTTATTATTGCTCATTATTGGATAATAATTCTACATTGATATAACACTTGGATTATTTGAAGAAAAAAGATTATAATTAACCTATTACTGATTCACCCCTCCTCTCAGTAATCCAACATGTTAGCACTCTGTAATTTTCCCCAGGCTGAAAGCCAATCGCAGAGGCAACATCAGAACCGCTTCGAGTCTTGGATCTAGCACTCCAAGACTCAGAGAGGGATCTCTCTATGTAATATAGATTTGTTTGCAGAAATATTAGGCTAGTTATGAAGAACAAGGGTTTGTTGTAAAGGGTTTTTAAAGTTGGTTGAGACAAACTGCACATCCATTGGGCTATGGGGTCTGTAATTAATAAAATCTGAGATACAACCAGAAACACTGAAGAAATCCTTCACAAGGCGAGATAACACACTCACTAGATCTTTAATAGTTTAAATGATGATCAGAAAAAAGAGAAGGAAATAACTCCAACCAACAAGCACTTAAGAATCTCTTGATTGAAGATATTCAGAAGATGAACATTCAAATCTTTAGAATCGGAAACAGGGTATCGGAGATAAATCCTGAGACATAACGCTATTCATAAATATTATATTCAGAAAACAAAGTGGTTACAGAGCGAGAAAACATTCAACTGAGAAAATCACATCACCAGTGAACATGCGCAGGAATCTTGTAAAGTGCCTCTTTCATTAATGGCAGATCTATTCAAAAAATGTTACAGCTTGATAGCCCCAGGGCGTGAAGATCCAACCCTTTTACATTAAAATAATATCAATAAATAGTATAGGTCTCCTCCACAAGTTCCGAGATTCGGTTCAACCGCCTCGGCCCAAAATAGCCACCACTCCCACGGAATTCAGAGTTTTCTGTCATGAAAAATGGACCGTTCCTCTGCGAAATAGGGGTCCGTTCAGACGTGATTCTCTCTTAAAATATGACACCTGGGAGAAAACTGAAAGAATTTATTGTAGATGGGCATGTTCTGGACAAAAACCTCTTTCGGTTTTGCCGAATTCGTCTCCATATGGCCGCGACAGCTCCTGAAAGATCGGGACTGAAACGGAAAATGGGAAATCTGGAAAAATAGGCCTCGAAGATGCCTTCGAATCTCTCTGCTCGTAATGTCGTTGAAAAAAATGAAAGAGGGTTTTGTTCCTTAGTCTGTGTTGAGAAAAACCCTCTCTGGGATTTTGAAAATTCACCTCCGTTTGCTCAAAATCTCCCCCATAAGAAGACATGGTAACACAGGCAAAAAATGGCAAAAATGTGCAAACGTGGTTTTTTGGCGGGAAATCGAAATTCCGGACCCCCCCCCCCCTCGTTAAACGTAGACCACCCGGGGGGGTCCGGAATTGAACCTGGTTCGTTGATTTTGGGTCTTAAATCCGGGCCGTTTAGATTAGTGTGAGGTTTATTCACGATTCCGGACCCCCCCCCCCTCGTTAAAAGTCGAACTCACGGGGGGTCCGAAATGGAATATGGCGCATTGGTTTTTTATGGCATGGTGGATGGGGGGCGCGCTTGCACGGAGGTGTGCGTGGGTTTTGGGGGTAGTGGATGGTGAGGTGGGGTGACGTAGGTGGGTGTTGAGTGGGGTAGGTGGGGTAGAGGGTACGTAGGACTTAGGTTAATTTACTTTGTTTTTTATATTGTTTTTTTTATTTTTATTTTTAATATTTTTTGTTTTTTGTTATATCATGTGTTTTAATTTAATATGTTTTTTGTATTTTATTGAAACTGTTTTATTATATTATATTTTTTAATTTTTAATGTATTTTATTATTTTTGCTTTTTTAATGTTTTTTTTATTGTTTTTTAAATATTTTAATTTTTATTTGTTTTAAAGCTTTTTAATATGTTTTATTAAATGTTTAATATGTTTTTAATTTTTTGTTTATTTAATTTAATGTTAACTAACCTAATCACTAACCCAAGTTCTTAACTTAATTAATAATTAATTAATTAATCATTAATTAATCATTAATTAATCAATTTTAACCTAGTTTAACTTTATTAATACTTATTTTTATTTTAATCTAACTGATTTATTATTCTTTTGTTCATCCTAAGTCTGTTTGATTATGGACAGGTGAAGGTGGCGGGATAATGGAGGTTGACGAAAGACAAGGGGGAGAGGGTGCAGTGTGTATGAAGGATGCAGCAGGGTGATGGAGGACTGAGCGACAAGGATGGAGGGAGGAAACAGAATCACCTGAGCCATACTTCGTCACCGGGAGATATGCCAAATCAACAGTCGAAGAATTGACTCGCCTATAATTATAGGACCCTAACACAACAAAGGTTTCATGATTCCAGAGTGGATCACCAATAATCAATGGAAAATGGTCAAGGATCGACTAAATACGATGAAGGTTTCATGCGCCCGGGAGGGTTGTTGATCGTCGATGACCGACGAATCGGGGATCGACGGATTATGTCGAGATTTTTCATTTTTCCAAGAGAAGTGGTCGATCATTGATGAAGGACAAGAATATGTTCATGTCATCATCCATGTTTCATTGCACGTCACCCAATTTGACACCTTAGGATGATTTTTCATGGAACATCAACATCCATGTGACATGTCGCATCGACAATGCCACTTCATCCAATAGAAGTGGTCGATGATCGATGGTCAAGTCAACCAATTTAGGGAAGTGTTTTCGACAATCATCAAGGATCATCAATCATTGATGGGATAATGGTTGGTCATCAGCCGAATCAATGAGGATTTTCATTCACCAATGAATATTGTCGATGGTCGATAGTTGAATCGGTTGATTTAGATATGTGTACAAATTGATGGTCGGGGGAATGAGTCGATGGCCAACGATCGCGTCGAAATATTGGGGAAATCATGATGTGTGCCCAAGGAAGTATGCATGTCATCGATGGTCGATGTAGCGTGGATGAAAGGGTAAGATTCCATGTTATTTGAGATCAATGGTTCATATTTAAAGAGTTTTTTGTAACAACCCTAATTGAATATATGCTTAGGGATTATTAAGTAAAATTTATTAGGTAATTATTTTTTTCTAACATGTGATTAACTAAACAAAGATTGGTATAATGATATTAATTAAATATTTATTAATTAATTAATATTTATAATTTTGAGTAATTAATTAATTAATTAATTACCTATTACATTCAATGATGGGTATTAAATTTAAGAGGGTTAATAATTTTAATTGTTTAATTAAAGGATTATGTATACGGAGGGGATAAGAAGCATTGAATGTAAGAATAAGAAATATTAATAATTGGATAAGACATTAACTAAGAGGATAAAACAATGAATGTATGGATAAGGAAATAAATGAGGAGGAAAGGGTCGGTGAAGGGGGATATGAGGGGAGGAGGCTTACGAGAGAAGGGGGGGATTATCATTATACTTTTTTTTGGAGAGGGTTCTCTTGGATTTTTAGGGGGGTTTTGAGTTTGAGTTCTGCAGGTGGGGGAGGATCATTACGGGGGTACCAGTTTGCTGGGGGTTTTGGGCATGGGGGCTAGGATTCCTTACGTTATCCTGGAGCTAGGGAGCCACACAGGCTCTGTTCCTAGTTGGCAGGGAGGAAAACTCGGTTTTGGGGCATAGTTTGGTCAAAGAAACATGTTGGGCAGAGCAGCAGGGAAAAGCAGCAAGGAGGACATTCAGAGGTCGAGAATTTAACATCACACAGAAGTATTTTTAGGTATGCATTCTCATGAATATGTAATGGTTATTTAAAATTATTATCATGTTGTTATTTAGATTTCTACTGCTTATATGAATTTCTGCTACTTATATGAATTTATGCTACTTATATGATGAATGAAAGAAATTAATTAGAAGTAATTTTTATATGTTTAAAATTATGAGTATTTTTAGGCTTAATTTAAAATTAGGTTCTTACATAATGGTATCAGAGCCCTGGTTCAAAATCTGGAACCAAGGGCCTACCCACCTACTTAGAATCAACCCAGAAATAAACCAGAAAACCCTAGAAACTGTTGTAAGTTTGAAGGAGGCATGCTCACCTTTAGACCTGTAAGAAGCCTAGCCTGTAAAAGCTTCAAACCTGTGAGAAGCCTCACCTGTACAGAGTGATATTTTTATATAATGAACCGCTAAAAAAAAAAAGAATAGAGTAAATATATATATATATATATATATATATATATTGACATATAAAAGAAATAGAAATCTACAGATATATTACTTACAACACCCTTTTTTCCCAATACAAGAGCTTCCTGGAATATAGCCTCCATTGCATATGGCATCACAATAGCATTAATCTTGTTATAAGTTGTCTATAGACCAGTTCCACTCTCTGCACAAGCTTGTTCATTTCTAATAGAATTCATATGGTACAAAAAAATATATTTACCAATTAAATGAAATGGGTTCTAGCAATTCAGTTACTGTATAAAAAAAAAAATGAACATAAGCAATTTCATTCATGGAATCTATTTGTACCATCTGATGGGGCATGCTTTTCAGCATGCACAACTACAGTAAGAAATTCATATTCCATCATTGAGCAAGAAGTTGATGTTGCTTGGAAGCCTACTTCTTCTAACATGTGAGCAATGTTAGCACTGTCATTCAGAGCCTCTTCACCATCAATGACATTTGATGAAGGACTTCCTCCTGTAGGAGAGGTAGCCAAATCATAGCATATATGCAAGGTCTGCTTCCAAATGGCTAAGCACTCAAGATGAGTTAAAAATGCCTCTAATTTCTTCTCTTAGTTGAGATGCAAAGTCAAGGAGTGTTATAATAAATTTCCTAAAGAAGAGAAACTCAATCTTTAACAAAAATGGATAAACAAACCTTCACAAATTTAACAAAGAACTTAAAACAGTCTTCTCAAGGCTACTTATAGATTCATTCCCATATATAGCATTTAATAAATTCACAGATGAAAATCTAATAGAACCATGTTCTATATAGGATATTATTGCACAATTAAGGGATAAGACCATGCCATCAAGAACAAGAAGTGACATGTCAAATAAACAAAAGTTATACCTTTTCATTTGATAGCTCCATGGTTGCACGAGCATGTTGTATCAATGACTGAAGCCTTGTTAGTGGGTTAACTGATGGTTGATCTGTTGTGTCCACTAAATCAGCTGAGCTGGGAGAAGTGCATGATCAGATAGAACTACGATCCCCAGGACTTTCGAAACTGCCCACAAAATCTATTGTAGCCCTATCTATTGCCATTGGTGCATTTATAGATGGAATCTTTTGAATGTTCTTCATTGGAAAACTGACTACCTTAGCTGGCAACTTCCCCAGCCTAGAGGCACCGAATATATAACAAATAGTTGTCTAAACCTAAAAGTCCTATTAGATAGTTTGTATAATACCGATAGACAAAACCTATAATTTTGGACAGTGATCCAGATAGAACCCACGGTATTTAAGTTGCACCCATTGCATCTTTGTTGGCCAAAATTCATCGATTCTCATTGCCAAATAGGAAATTCTTTTATTGCGACTTGTCGGATTCGAACCAGAGACCTAAGGATGGTATCCAAAATTTCTTCTCTTACTACAGTCCTCTGCTCTACCAACATAAATTTATCTCCACCTGTCGATACAGAGAAGGACCTCGACCTCGGTTTGGCAGAGCGGAATGAGCCGTATCTTGAGCGGCGTTTACAGTTAGATAAAAAATTTGGCTAGACTTTCAATGCTATAATTTCCATAAGAAAAAGTCATGGGAGATAGGAATTCTTTTGATCTAAACTAAGCACTATTGATGCTACGATTCAGAAGTATGGTTCCACGATTATATCCGTGAGGAAGAAACATAAATCGGCGTAATCCATCATAGAGGAGGGGATCTCTATGAAATAGCAAAGCCTGACTTTGGAAAAAGAGGAACAAGCGGCGAAAAAGAGAAACCTCCAGCATAAGTATCATTCACCTTCTTACCCTAGGGAAATAAAGATGAACGAGGATGAAATAACCTAAGTCAGGGCCTTGTGGTGATGCGGAGATACAAACCGATATCGTAGGTGAAATCAATTCACCAATATGTGCGCACTTTGCAGCAAAGTCATTTGAAAGGAAGGAGCCCACGATCCTACCCTTTCACTACACATCCCAAACGCAACGCCCAACCATGGCCGAGGAGCTACACAAACACAAAACATTTTTTTTTTTTATAAAAAAAATATATAATTAATAAAAAATAAAAAAAAACCAATACCCAATGCACCAGCACTCAACCAAGCACCTTCCATATAATACAAATCCCAGTGCCAAATGCCAAGCCATCAAGAAGGAAGATTCTACAAGAATTCCTTTGTGCACAATGCGTCTGAAACAAAACAATATAGAAGCCTAGTGCTGAACGTGAATCCCACGAGGAACTACGGAGCGCACAGAAACCAGAGGAATGAGAGAGCTCACTTGCCTCCAAGACAAACACAAAACATAATACACAGAAGCCATCACCCAAGCACCAATGCTCAGAGATGGGCATTGAGCCTGCCGAGAGGGACAAAGCAAAGTGGAGAGGCGGCAAAGGAAGGATGCGGAAGTGAAGGATGTGTTTTGGGTTTGGAGAGACAGATGTAGGATTATTTTGGAGGATTAAGAGGGAATGTGGGGCTCATGCGAGGCCCACAATCATTTGAATTAAAAAAAAAAATTATTGGTTTTAAATATGAGTAATTTTTTTAAAATTTTTATTTATTTATTATCCCATTTTAATTATTTTATTTTAATTTTTTTTTCAATTATCATATCAGGATAAACATATTTCCTATATAATTATTATATTATATATATTACGTTTTTAAAAAAATGAGGATAAAATTAAGGTTTAAATATATTTTATATCTATTAAGATGTTTAAAGTTTAAACATCAGTTTTAAAGATTTAAAACTAATATAATTAAATAGAAACAAAAAAAAATAATATAAAAATATATATATATATATATATATATAATTAATAAGTAGAGTTATAAAAAGAATTTGAAATGTTTTGGGGTCCATGGGTTTTGAACCCACGACCACCCACCAAGCCCAAGCCTTAAGAAGAATACTAACACCAACGCGCCCTCATAAGTCTTTACAAATAAATTCTTATACTTATTTAGATTAATGGTAGCACTGTAGGGATTAGAGTGGTATTATTATTAGGAAGATACAGTATGAAGGCTAAGACTAACTGGATTATTACCTGACCTATTGATCTAGAGCCAGCTAACCAAGTTGAATCATAATTAGTGAATCCACCGAAAATCAAGGTAAAGGCTTATCTAGCGCTGCTGATCTTAGTATCCCAAAGTATAAAATCTGATTGTCCAAACGTCAGGTTCACAAGACCGTACACACAACTCATCGAGACAAGCGCCAAGTCCCCCCACTCCATTCCACCAGGCAAAGCTAACGCTCAATCTCCAGACAACATTCGACAACGCCAACACTACACGCCAAGGAAAAGCTCCTGAGTCAAGCATCGGAGGATATTTAGTTGTAAGAGAAAAGTTAAAAGGACTTAGACTAGGACAAGAGAGAAGGAGGCAACATATGCACTAGGAGAGTAAGCATAGGAATTGGAGAGTATGGCGCAAGGCTAGCGTAGCTACAGGGAAAGGGAACCAATATTTTTTTTTATAGGGATGAATAAATAAAGCTTAGATGCTTAATCCTAATCCTAAACTAGTCAATCCCCTAAAGGAGTAATGTTTGTTTACAGACAAGTAAAGAAAACTTATGCCTAACCCTGTTTCTAGTTTGAGTAGCACCAATTTGAAACGTCCTTGAACTCACCCTGACAACTTTGGTTGATGTAGTTTAAAGCATACAAGATGGTCAGGACTCGAGGGAGTCAAGGCAGGGGAGCATTGTCACAAGCACTGCCAACACCACCAGTGACACCACCACCAGTGCCACCACCACCATCGCTCTAACTAGATCTCATACTGCGCTCGTTGGAAGCCATTAATGAGACTTTAAAGGGGCGATAACTGGAAGGTACTAAAGTGGAACCCCCACCGTCTGGAATGGGTAATCCAAAAGCATCAAGGGATTCAGGGGGAGGACCTCCATCCGAAGACATCACGTGAGAATTACAGAATATCAAACTTCTGGAGTTTGTCGGGGGTCACACTACTGAATGCACAGAAGCATGGTTGGAAGGAATGACAAGGTATTTTTCCTTAAGGGACTATGCATCCAACTCAAAGGCAAAGATCACAATTTTTCAGTTAAGAGTCGACGCCTTGAATTGGTGGGGCAACCTGGAAAGACAACTGCACCTTACCCCAGACACAATATCTTGGCAACTTTTCGAGGAGAGGTTATGGAGAAAATATCTGCATGTGTACTATGAGGAACAACAGGTAGGAGCATTTCATGCCTTAGTACAGGGAAACAAAACTGTAGAAGAATATGAGATCAGATTTATGGAACAGGTCAAATATGTTTCGTATATGGATAATGACCAACGATAGGCAGAGCGCTTCGTCTATGGATTGAACCCTAAGATAAGAGATATGGTGTGGATGTGGAAACTGTCTTTAGTAGTGGAAGAGGTGGAAAATGTGCGTTATGTGGAGGAACACATGAACTTAACCAGGGGTACAAGACCAACATTTCCGCATCGTCCTGGATTCGTAGGGAAGGCCCCGAGGAAATTTCCTAGGGGAGGGTGGTCAAGGCCACCGCCATATGGTAACAAATTCATGCCAAGGACAGTAGCCATAGGGATTTCAATGGCAGCAAGTGCAACATCTTGTTCATCGCCAACAATTCAAACAGGTCCACGACCATCTCAGGGAACAACTAGTAGGGGCAGGGGTTCTAGGGGAAGGAACTCATTTCAGAGACAATCACATAACAATGCACAGGTTGAATCTCGTGTTACCTGTTGGGGGTGCGGAGGACCCCATTACCAGCATGACTACCTAGAGTTACAATCAGGGTTTGTGCATAGAGAGGGAAAGGAACTGATGGGGAGATCATGTAGCAGCCACCAGATTTACGCAGCGGTTAATAATTGCCAGGCTGAACATCAATCCACAGTGGTGGAGTCATCAGATACGCTAAATCATATCAATGTTAAGATTTTATTTTATTTTTGTGCTACAGATAGTTTCATTTCACCATCTACATTAAAAAAGAGTGGCTTGGCAACCTACGAACACGATGACTTTAAACAAGTCGAGATGGCTTTGGGGGAAAAAAAAGCAGTATGACCTAGTGTTCATAATTGTATAGTAGACCTGGGAGTGTGTACTACCATGTTGAAGGTACACGTCACTGCTCTCGGGGCATATGACCTAATCATTGGAATGGAATGGTTAGTAGCTCACCGAGCCATGGTAGATTGTTTCGCAAAGAGGGTGCTTTGTGTTGACGATGAAGGAAGGCCAGTAGAGATCCAGGGTGTACGGAGAAAAGTATCATTACACTTTATATCAACTATGAAGGTTAAGCGATGCTTGAGACAAGGGTGTCGATTGTATGTAGTGGAAGAAGTGAATGAAAGGAAGGGACCCTCATTGGATCAGTACGCGGTATTATCAGAATTTAAGGATGTTTTTCCAAACGAGTTACCAGGGTTACCTCTGTAGAAGGAGCTTGATTTTACTATTGAGCTAAAACCTGGTGCAGAACCAATCTCCAAGACTCTGTATCGGATGACAGCACCGGAACTTTGTGAATTGCAAATGTAGTTGAAAGAGTTACTAGACTTAGGGCTAATAAGGCCCAGTGTCTCACCTTGGGGTGCACCAGTAATTTTTGTAAAGAAGAAGGATGGATCCTTACGACTGTATATAGACTACGGGGACTTGAACCGTGCTACAGTGAAAAATAGGTACCCAATTCCGCGAATAGATGACCTTTTTGATCAGATGAAAGGAGCAGTGGTATTCTCAAAGATCGATTTGCGATCAGGGTATCATCAGTTAAGGATTAAGGAAGGTGATATCCCAAAAACTACCTTCCGAACTCGATTTGGACATTACGAGTTCATCGTCATACCTTTTGGATTGACCAATGCACCAACAATATTCATGAGCATCATGAACGACGTATTATGGAAGTACTTAGATCGATTTGTACAAGTCTTTCTAGATGACATCCTCATCTATTCCAAGAACAAAAGAGAACATGAGGAACACTTGCGAATAGTGTTGTCCTGCCTTAGAGAGAACACATTGTATGGGAAGTTGTCGAAGTGTTCCTTCTTCCAGAAATAGATTCACTATTTAGGTCATATAATTTCTGACAAAGGAATCTCTGTGGACCCAGAAAAAGTAAAGGCCATTATGGAGTGGCCAATGCTGAAAAATGCCCATGAGGTGAGAAGCTTCATGGGGCTAGTAGGTTATTACCGGAGATTTGTAGAAGGATTCTCAAAAATAGTGAAACCCATCACCACCTTGCAACACAAGGGGGTCAGGTATGAATGGACAGAAGAATGTGATAGTGCATTCATTGAGCTTAAGAGGTTACTAACCAGTGTGCCAATTCTACGAGTGTCGAATATGGAAAAGGACTTCACAGTCTTCATGGATGCCTCAAAGCAAGGGTTGGGGGCCATGCTAATGAAGGATGGGGGAGTGATAGCCTATGCGTCAAGGAAGTTGAATAATAAAAAAGAGTTATACGCGACTCATGATTTAGAGTTGGCAGCTGTAATGCTAGCTCTGGAAATTTGGAGGCACTATCTTGTGGGGCGAAACTTTGAGCTCATAATGGACCATCAAAGTTTAAAACATCTCTTCACTCAAAGAGATCTGAATTCCAGGCAAAGGAAATGGAGTGAGTTTATGAGTGAGTACGATTTTGGTATTTCGTACATCAAGGGAAAGAAAAATGTGGTCGTAGATGCCTTGAGTAGGAGACCACGTATCTTCTCCTTGGTAACCTTAAAGGTCAATCTGAGGGAACATGTGTTGACAGAAATCCAAGGAGACAGTTGGTATTTAAAGGTTACTTCAAACCTCCAGAGTAGGAAGCAGTTAGATCCAAAGTATGAAGGATATAGTCTGGAAACAGAAGGACTATTAAGATATCGAGGAAGGATGTACATCCCTGAGAATGGGGATATTTGAAGCATCATACTGAAGGAAGCCCATAAAGCACTTTATTGTGCACATC
>ML847177.1:40142-54601 GCA_009831015.1 Picea engelmannii
CCCTTCCAATGGATCAACAACCCATGTCATAAAATCCCATAGAAAGCCCGGCCCTCCAAAGGGACCACAAGCATTGCCGCCTTAAAAATTTGAAATTACTTTCAAATTAAGTTTGGATCCACTCCCTCTCCTAAAAACCCTACAAAAACCAATTGGCGATCTATAGGGCGTCTTTACATAGCCCAGCATAAAATCCCATAGAAAGCCCGGCCCTCCAAAGGGACCACAAGCATTGCCGCCTTAAAAATTTGAAATTACTTTCAAATTAAGTTTGGATCCACTCTCTCCTAAAAACCCTAAGAAAAGCAATCGGTGATCTATAGGGCGTCTTTATATAGCCCCAGCGATATAGACAACCCCGTGAAATGAGCTGGATACATTCCGAATAATCGGAAAGACGGCCAAAGGGTAGAGGACAAGCAAGGCAAAGGCTAAGGGCTATTGAATTCCGTAGCAAACACAGAATCCGAAAAGTATGGCTGGTGGAGGAAAGCCTTGCGGAGCATGTAGAGCTTTGAGGAGAAAGTGTATGGAGGATTGTTTATTCGCGCCTTATTTCAGCAGCGACAAAATAGGCGAGGATCAATTTAGTGCCATACTTGAGGTCTTCGGACATAGCCGATTAGTTAAGTTGTTGCTGCCGCTTCCAGTGGCTAGACGACATGACGCGGTGGCCAGCATATTATATGAGGCACAGGCTCGGATCCGCGATCCTGTTCACGGTTGCTCTTCCGATATTCGAGCCCTCCAGCAAGAGCTTTGTAAATAGCCATTATCCAACATTTTTTTCTTAGGGCAAAAAACTTTTAATATTTGATGTTAGGAGTATTATATCCTATAATGAGTGAGAAGTCTGATATAATTTCCTCCATTGCAGAATGAAATTTTGAGGCAGCAACTTGCTGTTAGCCATGCTCAGTTCGCCGAACGTAGGAGCTTAGCTGTAGCTTCACGAAATATCCATATTGATCATACTTGGTTTCCTATGTGCATGGAGAGAGGGTGTATGAGAAGCGACTTGAGTAACCTTTATACGGTTCAACAAATCGACCGTTGGAAATCAACTCAGGAAAGGCAGTCTAACTTTATCATTAAACCTGACGGAGGAGGTGTGCAAGCTAGGACCTGCTTTCCGTCCTTCCCAGAAGTACATAACCTTCATTTCTCATAGAATTTTCAAAATCATATTAGCAATAAGTAGTAAGTTGCAGTCCCGCCAAATTTTGTTTCTATCGGGTAACATTGGAAATTAGGGTTCGATTAGATTATGGTGCTGGCATGATACTCCAGTTTTTTACCTCAGTGAATTATATTTCTGAAAAAGTTGTAACAGATTGTGCCTTGCACGATACTGCACTTTTTCCCGAAAGGAAAATATAATTTAGACCAGTATGTCAAAAAGTTGCCACATTTTATTTTATTTTTTCATAGTTTTCTCATAATTTGATACATGTAACATTTACAAAGTCTGTGTTTGAGAGTGAGGTGAACTGTGTTTTTCGAAGAGAGCTGAAACGTGCATATAAAATCTGATGCATTTAAATTTTATTATACACACAGAGGTTTATGCTTAGGTTTTAATTGTTTATGATTGAAATTTCGATAAAGATTAACATGCTGTTCAGTTGGAAAGAAGAATTTAAAAACGATAGTGCGAAGTTTTACATTAACAAACTAGCTTACATTCACACCCAAAGTGTTCACCTTGTTAATGTCATATATATATGTATATGTATGTGGGGGCACTCCATATGAATTCTACAAATCCAATTCTGATTTACAATGAAATCTCTTTCACTAAGTAAATTTCAAATTTATTTTCTAGGCAATATTTGATATTGTTTATTCTTTACTATTTTTTTTGGTATAAATATATTTTATTGTGTTGTAAATGTATAGTGATTATTTATTTATCTCACTTTATTATTTCACTAACAATATTCTTATTATGTAATTTTTCTTCATTTAATTGATATAGTTTGTTCTTTACTATTTTATTGTGATATAAATATATTTTATTGTGCTGTAAATGTATAATGATTATTTATTTATTTCACTTTATCAATTCACTAACAATATCCTTTATCCGTATTATTATGTAATTATTTTCATTGAAAATCATTTACATGTAAGATTATAAAAAATTTGTATTATGATTATAATAATGGAAAAAACTTTCTCTTATTTTAACCAATTTTAATTTACAAAACCATTAAATTTAATTTTCAAAACATATATAATAAAATAATATTATCAAAATTTATTAAATATAAAACAATAACTTCAAAAAATTATTTTTCTATTTAATAGACTAATAAAAATAATTAATTTAAAGTTTATTAATCCTACCAATTCAAATTCATATATATGAAATTATGTTCATCCTTATATATATATAGATATATATATATATTTTTTTAAAAATAAATTTTAACTCAAAAAATACTTATATTATAATTATTAATTAATATTTATATCACTTTTTATAATAGTGTTGTCCAAGCATTCCATTTTTTCTAGATTTTTTATAAAGATCTTGTGAAATCTCTACTTTTTATTATTTAAATTGCATTTTTTAATTATAAAAACTTAATTACTCAATAGAGTTTCAACAAGTTTGGTTGAATTTCAATAAAAAATGATCGAAAAATATATCTATAAAAAATCCAAAAAATATAAAATTTAAATTACTCATTTTATATTTTTGTCTTATTTTATTTTTCTATAAATTTAAAATAATCTACATATATACATAACGAAGAAAAGACCGTATAAATATATATGAATCTCTCGAGTCATATCAACACTAAGTATTTAATTGTGCACAACACTTTCAATTGTAACCTAGGAAACAATGTCAATAGAAGATCCTAGGTATAGATATAAAAAAAATCTACTACATCACCCTTAACTAACTATCATAATAGGAAGCTAGAGTTTAGTAATTATTTAATAGTAAATAAAATTTGTGATTCATATTTACAAAACTATCTATTTAATAATTATTAATAGTTGTTTGGTGATGAAAAATGTGGGATAATTAGAATAAAAAACAATGACATTGAAGATTTTTGTTTCTCTTTCAAGAGAATATTAATAGAAAATAAGATTGTGATTACTAATGATAAAAAATGTGGGTGAAAATTACTAAATATTGAGTCTATCTTTATATGTATATTTACCAAACTTTATTTTATATTTCAATGTTGGATTAGGAATCTAATGAGTCAATCTTATTTATTATAGAGAACTTAGCATTAGGAGCTTAGACAAAGTTAGCATAAGATTTTTTTTACAAAAAGTACAGAACAATTAGATTATGCTACTATGAACTTTCGTAGATTAGGTTCAAAGAATAACTTCTACGAAAGGATACTCCAAGATGAAGGTAGAGGAAACATTTCCTCACCTCTTTTAGTAAAATATTTTAGGGACCTCAAGCCAACCTAAGAAGGGAGCATGATGCAAAATGGGTCATTATCTAATTTGTAATCTATTGTGGTACTCTCCATGTGGAAAATTTTGAGTTATTGGCCTGTAAGGTCGATTTAGGGGCAATTCCTGCTTTCGAGATTTGGGGTCTAGAAACTTCTAGAGCCCATTTGAGGATATTAAATGACCATTTTTTGGGTTAAAAGTTTCTCAACATCTCTCCCAACCTTTTGATTCTCTACTACACTTTAAGGATTTTCCAATGATGTGAAGATCACTTGAGTTGATGTTTGTATGAAAAAGTGATTTAGGTGGATACCAATGGCCACCCACCTCGTCCAACTGGCTCACGTACAATTTTCATCTTGGCAGTTGTTTTCTAGCTTTTCAGGTCGTAAACATCCAGGGTTGTTTTGAGGCCCTAAACAACATGTTTTGGGCTCGTCACAGTCCCTATACAGTCAAAGTAAGAATGTGATAGCAATATTCATAGTCCTTGAATATAAATTTACAACAGGCTATCGTTCACCTAAAACGAAGATCATATGCAAAAGCTATGACCCTAGGAAGAATATGTACCATCTTACCCCATCAGGTCCCACCTAACTTTTGGTGTTTCATCTCCTATGGTTATGTTTTTGTATGTTTAGGATTTTATGATTACTTATTTATGCTAATAAGGCTTGGAGGTCTCATTGTAATGTCCTTAGGTGAATGCACGTAGACGCCACATCTCTTCTCAGAGATTAGTTACCACCATTAGAGCAAGAATGTTTCATTATGCATTGTTACAGTTTCAACATATTTCTTTATTGAAAGTTTACGTTTATCTTTGTTATTTTTCATTGTATCTATGTGTTAATGTTATAGATATGTGTTTCATTTTGTCCCGCTTATAAATCTAGATCAGTGGTATCAGAGGGAGCTACTCTTCATTTGTTACTTTGTGCATGTACCCAACAAGGTCAAGGTATAAGCATTTGGGACATGAACCAATTGATCCTCTGCAAGATCGGCCTCGTCGAACTCGATGGTCACCCATGGGGGAAGAAAATAGAGATGATGGGATAGGATATGAATTTAAATTGTTGTTCAAGGAAGCACTCGTACGATAGAGGAACGAGATGATGGATTATTTTGGGCAAATCCTTCGATGAATGCGAGTAGCTGATGCATATTCCTCGAGCATTTTTGTCATCCCATTCAAGGTACATATCAATTTTGATATTACTATATTTGAAGGTCAAATAAATGCGGATGTTGTAGAAAAATGGTTAAACCTTCGAGAATGATATTTTTTTGTCCATAAATTTTTTGATAGAGGAAAGATTATATCTTCACTCCTTAATGGAATCACCCATGTAAACGATTGGTGGGAGACTTTCTATGAGAAAAAGGTAACAGATAAATCTACATTATTTGTAGTCTCACCCACTTGGTGTTCTTTCAGGGATGATATTAACAAACAATATTACCCTGTTGGAAGTTATGACGAATTATATACAAGATCAACCACATTGAGGCATGAAATAGAAAAAATCGTGTGAGATTTCATTAATTTATTTCATACATTGTGCACCTAGATGGGTATGAGACTCTAAGCGATATATCGATCTCAAGTACCACAAATGAATGCATATATAAATCTAGAAATAAATGGAGTTTTTGGACATCTCATCCTTGGGCATGGCATATCGATATGATTTCAAAATGGAGCAGAATATTAAACAAAAGATGAGGCATTTTGTGTCTAGGAACTCCTCACAATAGAGGAATGGTAAAGGAAACCCCAACTCCTAGAAAAAAGGACATAGAAAGGATGAATAGCCTCAAGAAAACCATTCTAAGAATAAAATCAAGAAGGACAACGGGAAGACAAAGAAAGACACTCAGAAGTGGTGTGAGTTACATAAGATACTCTGACATAAAATCGTTGAATTCCACTCAAAGAATTCATTAGTGGTCAAGGTGAAAGCCTCTAAATCAAATCAGGATTTCGAGTTTGAGTCTGACCTAAAAAAAGGGACAAAAATCATTGACGCAGAACCCAGTGCCACTGTTGCTATCACCAAGATCCAACCTAGTGAGACTGATGAACCAGAGGAGGGTGATCACCTGTTTCATTCAGATATGTGGGTGAAGGGTACTCCGATGAGCTTCATCATTGATAGTGGTAGCCAGAATAACCTCATTTCAACAGATTCATTGAGCGATTGGCTCTACCAACAACACCACACCCACAACCGTACACCATTGGATGGCTCCACCAAGGGAGTGATCTCCACGTCAACCAACAATGTACCTTGCCATACAAAATCAATCCCTTCAAAGATGAGGTATTGTGTGATTTGTCCTTAGTTGATGTTTTTTATTTTCTTTTGTTGCAATGGAAACATCATGACGTATATGAGTCTAGGGATCATAGTGTGATTATTACTTTGGATAGGAAATTGTACATGATACGCTAAGTAGTCCCACCTACTTCCATTTTCTTGATCTCTACCAAGAAATTCAAGAAGATCATCTCTTAAACTGGCAAGTTTGTCTTCTTCGTGATTCACACTCAAAGTGAGTGGAAGGCTGCAACCCCATCCATGGCCTTTGTGGTATGTCTCTCCACGCAACAAAAGAAAGTGGATAAGGTTGTGGAAGAATACAAATACATATTCTCCTCACCCACTGGGGTACCTCTGCACTGTCAGGTCAAGAATTCAATAGATCTGACCCTAGTTATGTGGCTACCCATTGGGCTAGTCTATCACTAGTCTTTATCAAAAAATGAGGAAATCAAGTACCAGATCCAAGAGTTGCTTGAAAAGGGGAACGTTTGACCGATATCATCACCAAGTGGAAGCCAAATTATGCTTGTGTAGAAGAAAGATGGGACATGGTGACTTTGCATTGATTACCGGGCAATAAATAAAGTCGTAATCAAGAACTGGTACCCAATTCCCTGAATTGACGATCTACTTGACGAACTCGAGGGGGGAGAAATAATTAAATAACATTGATCTAAAGTATTACTACCACCGGGTTCTAATAAAGCAAACCAATGTATGGAAGAATTCCTTCAATTCCAAAGAAGGTCATTTTGAATGGTTAGTCATGCCTTTTGGCTTGAAGATTTCCCAAACAAATTTCATGGGGATGATGGATGATATCTTGGGCCCTTTCACCAATTATTTTATGCTGGTGTATTTGGATGACTTCCTCATATTCAACAAGAGTTGGGCATAACACTTGCATGAGATTCAATAGGTTCTCCACACTCTGTGACAACACAAGCTATATGCAAATTTGGAAAAATTATCCTTTGGAATGAACATTGTCCAGGTTCCTAGGTCACATTCTTAATGAGCATGGGATTCATGTTGATCCAACCAAGATCCAGTTAATTCTTGATTGGACTACGCCAACCACACTCATTGAGCTTCATATCTTTTTAGGCCTTTGCAATTTCTATCGCATGTTTGGGTTGGGATTCTCACACATTGAATGGGCCCTTAGCCAAGTGACCACGGTTGGCAGAAAGGAAAATTTCATAAGGGGAAAATCACAAAAGGAATCATTTGATGATTTGAAGAAGTGAGTGTGCTCAGTTGCAAGGCTCTCATTACCTAACCTACAAAAACCTTTTGAGATTATTACAGGTGCTTCAAATATGTTTTGTGTGCAATTCTTACTAAGCACGGGAATCTTGTGGCCTATCATAGTGAGACACTATCAAAGATCGTTTGTAAGTACCCCACTTATGAAAAATAAACATACTCAATTTTACAAGATTACCATGAGTGGAGGCATTACATTTTAAGGAATGATTCAACCATCCAAAATGATCAAAATCCTTTGTACTTCATGCGGACATGGGTAAAATTTTATAATGACCGCCATCAAATGTGGTTGACATACTTGGAGGAGTTCCATCTCAACATCAAGTATAGGATAGGGAGCACCAACCCGATCGTTGACTACCTCATTCGACCTCTAGTTGCATCACTAACAACATTGCTACAATCCTGTGGACATGTGACCTCAAGATGCTACAATATGGTGATTATGGCCTCTTGAAAGAATAGAATCATAGTGAAAGCCACTACCAAGCTCTTCTTTGAACAAGTGTCAGTACATTTTGGGATACCACAAACCATCATCTCAAATCAGGACAGTTGGATGCTTAACACATTCTAGTCGATCCTTTGGTCACAACTAGACACCAAGATCACCAAATCCACTTCCTTCCACCCCCAAATGGATGGCCAAACTGAGGTCGTCAACATGATGATCGTGCATATCTTGTGCATGTACAATTCCAAGCATCCACGCACATGAGATAAGTGTCTTCCCTGTGTTCAAATCAATTACAATAGATCCATACATAGCTCAATTGGACACATCCCATTTCATTTGGGGTTGGGATTTCAATAATTGGGTCCCATGGATGTTTCACTACCCCTTGTGTCCACACAAAAAGAACTGTCCCATGCTCAAACCGAAGCTGAAAAATCCAACTGGTTGATTGAAAAAATACAACACATCTACCAGCAGGTTTGAGATATTTTGTAGAATTCCAATGCCAAGTACAAGCAACCCCACACAAGTTTAAGGTGGGAGATAAATTTTGGTTGCATTTGTAGAAATAACACCTTACAATACCCCATCAGAAGCTTCATACACTCCACTGTGGACCTTACACCACCACCAAGGTTGTCGGTGACAATTCTTTTGAGCTCAATATTCCCCCCTTCCTTGGCTTACACCCAATGTTCAATATGGACCTCCTTCGACCATAATTTCCACAATTATTGGATACCTCAGAGATAACAAAACAATTGACACCAACATAGCTCAAACCTGACCGCATGGAACATGAATCCACTGATCATATCATGGAAACAAAGGTCAAGGGTAGTCTCCAACATAAGCTTCATATTTATTGTGTTATTAAAGAAGGGAAACTCTTGCACCAAGGCAAGTGGTGCACCGTAGGCCAAATTCCACAAAAATTTCTTTATCTGATGGGGGAACTCAACACAATGGAGAAACTTTATTCCTAAGAGGGCAGAATTGATCCAAGTGGATATCGGTGGCCACCCACCTCTTCCAACTGGCTCACATACAGTTTTCATCTTGGCAGTTTTTTTCTATCTTTTCGGGTCCTAAACTTCACGGGGCATTTTGAGGCCCTAAACAACATTTTTTGGGCTTTCCACAATCACAATATTGATAGAGTTAGAGTGTCATGAAAACATCTGTTTCCTTGGATAGATATTTCCAATGGGCTACCATGCACATAAAGAAAAGATTGTATGCAAATGTTACGACCCCGAGAAGTTTATGTACCAACTTACCCCATCGGGGCCCACTTGACTGTTAGCACTTCATCTCCTAGGGTTAGCTTTTTGGATGTCCAGTTTTTTATGATTACTTCTTGATGCTAAAAAGGCCTCTAAGAATCATTGTAATTTTCTTAGGAGAATACAAGTAGCCACCACATCTCATCTCATACATTAGCTACCACCATTCGAGAAATATCGTTTCATTCTTCATTGTTATAGTTTCAAAATATTTCTTTATTTAATAGCATTTAAGTTTCATTGTATCTTTGTTATTGTTTGTTGTATCTATGCGTTAATGTAATAGATTTTTGCTTCATTTCATTACGCTCATACATCTAAATAAAAAATTAATGCATCTTATTGACGACCATGGTAGTGAGTGGGTGCCACATTAGCTCACATTAATAACACATGTGGAGCTAGTGATAGATATATATTCAAGATTATTATAGAGATTCCAAAACCCTAACCCTCACCCTATATGGAGATCAAGCTATGTTAAATAATAGTCCTCTACAAAAAGGAGATGCATTCTTATTATATCGAGTACTATTCTATAGGGGAATAGAGAATTAAGAGTGAGATGATGAAGTATAACATAACAAATAAAAGATCATGTAGTAGCCATATTTGTCATAGTGTTGATGGGAACTATGTAGTGTCCATAGGAATTGCATAGTGACTTCTCCTTTATTTTTATTTCATTTTATGATTGTGAAGAAAAGAGCACAACATAGGTGTCACCTTCTATTTTGGATTTTCCCATATTTTATTTTCACAAGGTATCTCTTCTTCTCATTATGTGGATGACATTGTATTTACTTTTGTATTTAAACTAGTAGTTTATGTATTAAACTAGTAATCTTAAATTTGCAATCAATATATGAACATTGCACAATAAAATATTGTAGAATATTATAAGATTTGTTAAAAAAAATGTTATAGTAGAATATCAATCATAATTTATAGATGAAATATAAATTAATATACATATCAGAATGAAAATTTTTCAGATATTAATCTACAATATTTATTCTTGTAGTTTTATATTTCAAATCCAAATCAAGATCCATATCATAATTAACAATTTTTTCTAACACTTTAATATGTTCCCCTTACTCTTTAAGTTTACCATTAAATAATGTATTATTTATTTGAGAAAATTTTCATTTATAGAAAATGTAGTTGATGGGAATAGGAAATAAATCTATTATGTGGCAAGAAAATGCATCAAAAGCTAACCAAACATTGATAATTATTTTCTCTAAGGTAGATACATGTGTACAGGAAGTAATTTTTCTTCATAAAATGAAAATGGATGAAAAAACTAATTTAACAATAATAATTATTAGATACTAGAAAGATGTGTATGTCTAAAAGTTTATCCTAAAAGGGAAAAGTGGTGATATTCATGAAATATAACACTCAACTAACATAATTTTCATCCTTTCTAAATATGAACATGTGCCTAACAATTTATCCTAAATTTTTGGGATAGAAGGACACTGACGAGAGAGTTCACTTAGCAAGGATAATTTTTTCTTCTATAATAAATGCATGTATGTGTATTCTATATTCTAGGTTGTTACAATATGAGGCACAATATCATAATATGTAATTTGGGTTAGTCAAACAAATTTCATCTCTCTAATTTTATTTATATATATATCAAAGATTATTTTATGATTTCACTTGAAAAAAGTAAACTCTAAGTCTATTTAGATTTCATTAAACATACATGTTATTTGTATTCATAAATTATCATGATATCATATATATATGCACATGAGGAAAATCTAAATAATAATTCATCTAGCATGTATGGTGTAGATCGATTGGTAAGTGCCATGTAAATGAAAGAAAATATGTAAAGGAGGTACTTGTAATTATCTTAATACAACACAAGTGGGTCTGAGGCGGGTAGGGTATGTATACGTCAGTAGAATTTACCAGTCAAATTGTTCGGCGGGCGAGGTCCATTGTCCCACAAACAAGGGGGTATCATACACCAATTTGGTGTCTTGCTTGGCCATGACCTTAAAAATAGATTATTATTATTATTATTATTATTCATGTTTTACTATTATTATTATTATATAGCTTGAGTGGGCCTAATGGTTAATAACATGTGTTTCCTTATATGAGGTGACAAGTTCAAATCTAGAGGCAGATAGGGTAGGAGGTCACAAGTTCAAATCTAGAGGGGGTAGGGTAGGTATACCTCCGTAGACTTTACCAGTCAAATCGTTGGGCGAAGGGAGGTGGAGGGGGGTTATTTGTCCCACAAACAAGGAGATCTCATACACCAATTTGATGTGTGTCTTGACCTTGACCTTAAAATTATATTAATATTATTATTATTATTTATCAAGTTAAACAATAATAAAATTTAAAATTCTATTACTCATTAATATTTAATAGTAATTATAACTTAAAAAAAGTTCAATTATTTTAATCATAACTATTTGAAAATATAAATTTATTTAAAATTTAAATTTATTAAATACCAAGAATATGCATAAATCTTAAATTAATTTTATATTAAATGTTAATTTATGTTTATTCCTGATAAAAGATTTAATTAACTTGATATATAAATGTAGGAATACACATAATTTAACAAAACAACATTGGTATTTATGATAAGAACTTTTTTTTTATTTCATTAAAATTGTTTTTTTAATTTTGTGGGTGTGTTTTTTAAAATTATATTTCCGAGTGGATAAATGAAAACTTTGACCATGAATCTGTGTTTAAGGAATTCTGGCCCATTTTAAAACAAGTCAAAAGAAATTTGGAAATAATTAAATAGGTCAAAATGGAACTTAACTTCATTTAAAATAAATAAATTCCAAAAAAGGTTATCGTTATGACGCATGAGCATCACTCCAACCGAGTGATGCGCTAGCAAGACAACACATCAGTGGGCATTTAAGGAGGGGAGAGGTGTCAACCCTCTCGTTTTTGTCCTCATTTTCAAATTCAAATGTATTTAATTCAATTAAATATTGTAACGCTCGAAGAGCCAAAGCCATGCCTTTGCGCAAGCAAGTGTTGGTGTCGCCTTAATGGTTGACAGGCTGATGACATCTAGATCTGATCTAGACTAGAGAGTCATTGAATGTAATTCATTGTAATGGAGCCATAGGAGTATGGTGTCTTAACTGAGACATTAAAGACACTAAAGCGTTGGAGAGGATAATCTCGTGGAGCCCTCTTTTGTAAAGAGAGAGAGATCTCAAAGGTTAAGGAGGCCTTAGGAGGTGTTAGAAGTTCTGAGAGAGAGAGAGATATTGGGAGAACTGGGACTCTATTGCAGTCCATTTTTTTTGTAAACGTCTGTATAGATACACAGAGATAATAGAAAACTTGTTTTCATGTATATTGTTGTTCATGTGTTTATGTATTTCATGAATGAATGTTGTAGATGCATGATAAGTTTCATTTACAGTAGGAAGATAGATTTCTCTATATTTGTTTGAGTTTGTTGTATCATTCTGGGTTCTTTAGGCTGTGCAAGGAGTGCACAATAGAACATTGGAAGTTTTGTAGCCAGAGAAAGGAGTGTGCATCTGAACTCTATGGAGTCGATAAAGAACGTGCTAGGAGGGTGCATCAGAGTGATCATGAATTCAAAGAGGATCTTTAAAGTTGTTGAACACCTTGGAGGTAAGACTATGTGGAGAAGGAACAAAGAGTCAGAACTACTAAAGGTTCTATAGAGCTCTACTAAGTGGGCATCGAGCAAGTGAAAGGAGTGCACGATTAGAACTTTTTTTTGAGTTCAAAGATAAGAGAAGTGTCGGAGGAAGACACTTACAGAGTTGTTGAATACTTTGTAAGCTCAGCAAGGTGTGCTTGAGCAAGAGGTTGCCAGGAGGGAACCAAATTTCCCTTTGAAAGGAAGGACAAGGGTTGAGTCCCTTAGAGATTCAAACATTAACAGAATATCAGGAGGAATAGTGCGTTTGCGCACACAGTTCCAATAAAAAGGAAAAATAGGTCGAGACACTTCTATGTCTAAGACTTAGACAAACTCAGAAGAGATAGCACAAAGTTGCGTGTAGAGTCCAAGGAATGTGATAGATATAAGGTCTAGTGATCCAGATTTATGTAGGAACACAATGAAATACATAAATACACATAAACACAAAGATGCAACAGAAATAAGACTTTATTTCATTCACAAATGATTGAAATATGCTTACAAACAGAATGGAAATAAACTAGCTAGGTCGTTGGTAGCTTATCTCTCAGAAGAGATGTGGCTGCTACTCCCATTCGTGAGAAGATGATTATAATGAGGCTCTAGAGGCCTTTTTAAAATAGACAAGAATGCCAAAAGTCATAGACATCCAAAAACCTAACCCTAGGAGATGAAGCGCCAAAAGTCATGCTGGCCCCGTTCGGGTAAGTTAGTACATCAACTTCCTAGGGTCGTAACTTTTGCATACGATCTTCGTTTTAGGCATGTTATAGCTCGTTGGAAAGGTATCATCGAGGAGATTAATTTTTGGGGCTCAATCATGCCTTTGGATATAATTAAGAACCTATATCTCAAAAAAAAAAAACCTTTTTTTAGGACTTCAAAATGGCCCCAGAAGTTAAAACCTGCTAAAAATAGTAAATTGCCAAAATTGTCAAAACACTGTTTTGAGCCAGTAGGAAAAGGTGGGTGACCACCGATATCCACCTGGATCAATACTCCCTCCTTATTAAGAAATGGTCCCCATTACGTTGAGTTCCTCCATGAGATGAGGAAACTTATGCTGAACTTGGTCCCTGGTGAGCCATTTGCCTTGGTGAAGGAGTTGGCCTGCTTTGACAACTCGATATAGCGGTATCCTTTGTTTTCATGAGTGCTTGATCTGTGTATCCATGATCTGATCAGTTCTATCTTATTCCATGCAGTCTAGATTTAACTATGTTGGTGTGAGTTGTTCTGCCATGTCGGATGTGTCTAGTAGAGGTGGAAAGTAGGGCCGAAGGCGGTCCACATTGAACACTAGGTGCATATCAAGGAATGGTGGAATGCTGAGCTCAAAGGCATTTTCCTCTACAGCCTTGGTGAGGGTGTACGACCCATATCGAAGTGGACGAATCTTGTGGTGGGGTCCAGCGAGGCGCTCCTTTTGCAAATGCAACCACACTTTGTCGCCCACTTGGAAGTTGTGTGGCACCTAATGTTGATCATGTTGTTGCTTGTACTTAGCATTGGCTCTGTCCAAGTGTTACACATCAAAATCACTCAACTGGGTAAGTGTCGCATATTTCCTCTCACTTGTCGCAAGTGTCGCAACTCCCTTACAACTTGTCGCAAATGTTGCAAGTTGAATATAGAGTGTCGTGAATGTTGTTGAATCATATTATCGCAACGACGACACTAAAGAGGCACTTGAAACATCTTATATACTTGGTTTGAAGGAAGAAACTGGTTCACTGGAGTCAAACCTCTCTTAAACACCTAAGAGGGCTTCTAAATCAAGAGTTTGGAAGGGGAACGCTCCCCTAAAACTGCCTGAGGAGCGCCAGCGCCCTTCTACCATGACTCAGAAGCGTTATAACGCTTCTCCACCCCTTTGTAGAAGCGCTGCTCAGATTTGAAGCGCTGGCGCTTCCCTTGACTTGTTCAGGAGCGTTCTAATGCTCTGATGCCCCTTCTAAGGGAGCGCTCTCCATTCTGGGTAAATT
>ML847178.1:18573-31106 GCA_009831015.1 Picea engelmannii
TAATGTGTTCCAAGAAGAACTATACCTATGGAAGAACAACAAGATAAGGATTGCTATCATTATACAAGTCAGATAAAACACATGAACGGATGAAATACATCAAACAAATCATGTGGAAGCTATTACAAGATAAGCCGAAATCATGATCAATCCTAAAGAGACTTAGAAGAAGCAAAGACAGAAAGAAATTGGAGAAAGACTTATAACACTTTGCAGAAGGGAATAAGGATGCCGACGAAAGCGTGGACTCTGTTAGACGGAGGGAGCCAACTATATGCACTCATACATGAAGCAAGGATTAGGAGGGAGCTAATCCCATGATCCATTGAAGATGATGAAGTATATATCCATGGTAAGGTCCACTGTCTCCAAGTCATGTCTCTCCTCCTGGGTCTGTGGATCCATATGCCCATAGTATGCATCCCTCACATACGGCTCCTCTATCATCTCTGAAATGCCACTGATATCCTCATGTGGCGTGGCTATCATGGGTGTCTGGCTAGATGACAAATGTGTCATGGTCATCATAGAAAGCTCGTCAGGTCTAGGTGCTAACACATGTGGATCCCCACTAATGTCACCACTCTGCTAAGGTGTAAGATCATCAACACTATGTGATATGGCTGCAGAAACATAGGTGCTATCATCTTGTCCATCCAACTGTTCCTCCAAGGTGCAAGCACTATCCTCCTCAAGCGTGCAAGAATCACTAGCCTCTGTGCCAGAGTCACTAGCCTCATCAGACTGCTCCAGATAAGCATCTATCGATCCATCCTCACATACCTCATCATCACTGTCATAGTGCACCTCAATAATGTGCTTCTTACCTTTACCCCTACATCTATGATTGGGTTCCCAAGGCACTTTGCAACTGTAGCAAAGTTACGTGCTCCTAATGGGTGTGGGGTTACTCCGTGCTTCCCTCCAACTAGCTGCTCTAGCTCTGTATTCCTCTATCTTATTGACCCAAAATGTAATCTCATCTGCGCTCCACCTAGGATTGTTCGTGGATAAATACTGTTGGAATGTTACTTGAGCCCTAGTTCTCTCACTAAGGTTGTAGTAATATTCCCATTCACAATGTACAACCTCTCTAGAAAAATCCTTAATATCCATATCTTCTTATGGAAGACCCCTCAAGCTAGCAGGAGTCTAAGCTCTGATACCAGTGTAATGTTCCCAAGCCAATATGATAGGAACATCACGTTTGCATGATTTTTTTTTACTGTTTCTGGTTGTGGCATTTCGTCAAACACTTTGTTGGTTTACTTGTTTGTATGGGTGTGTTGCAGATTGACCTCTTAAATTCGGCCTTAGGGTTTATATTCAGATGTCACACATAGATCTGAAGATACAATCAATGAAAGTACAAGATACACCAAATATAGAACCAATAGCAAGATCTGACCTTTATTAATATAGTGAGCAATAACTTGATACAAGAGTGAGGCCGATTTGGAATGCTCAACAGATGGCTCCCATAAACATAATAAGAGCTGCTACAAAATGCTCCCGGAAAGAAGATGAAAGCCTCCAAAGGCTAAATACACAATGAAGATCAGTACAAAAGAGATCTGTGTCGTATGGAGTGCCAAACCCCCCAACTGGATAGGTCACGCTCTGCTGGAAGACTGGATACTCTCAACAATTCGGCTCTGCTGCCAAAGACCACCAAACCCTCCGATGAATATGCCAAACTATAGATCGGGTAAATGCAAGGACAACCCAGGTGCTCAAATCTCCAAGATCCCTCTCAAAGTCATGGATCTAGCCTCCCTCCAAGGAATGGTGTGCCCCCTGGATGCCTAAAACCCTAGATAATTCGGCCTCCCTCCTAGAGACCTCCAATGCTCCACAAACTCACTGGAATGATAGATCGAGACACCGCAAGGAAAACCCAAATGCTCAAATCATCAAAAGACCTGCTAGACCCTTGGATCTAGCCACCCTCCAAAGAATAATGTGCCCTCCTCTTGGGGAAATCGTCCCTCTCAATGCAAATCAATCCTCCATCAAAATATCTCCGGAAGCAACCAAGAATGGCGCTATTGCACCTGCGAAGAAAACCCAATACCTGGAATTCCCGAAATCTCTTCTCCTCAGCCAAAACGAATGAGCCTAGCTCCACAAGTGCGCCCCTCTTGCTGGAAACCTTCTACTGGTGTGCCTTCTTCCTTCTTATGCCTGTGGCTGGTGTAGAACCCTCCTGCACTGAGTAGATCTGAACTAGAATGGTGTGGGGGAGTATTGCATCCTCGAGACCAAGCTTGGGACAAGCTAGGTGGAATCTTTCACCACCAAATCGTCCTCTAGGGTTTGTTAAGTCAAAACCCTCAAAACCCCCAAGGTATGGGCCCACTAGCTAGAAGCCAGATATCAAAAGATAATCATACATGAATGAGAGAATAGAGGCCCTTGCCTCTCCTTTATACTTCCTGCTTACCTTGTCCCTCCAAAGTGACTTTCATTTTATTAATTATTAATTAATTAATTAAATCACTTTAATTAATTAATTAACCTTTTTACCTCTGAAAAACACCTTATCTCTCCTTGTGGCTTCCCTGGCCACTGAAAGTCACTTCTCATCATCCTATCTTGTAGTGTTGTTCCTCCCGATTCCAATGAGCTATTACACTAAGAGGTTCCTCCAAGTATGGTGCCCAAAATGACCTCTTCAATGAATTTAATTAACCAAGCCAATCTGTGCGAAATGGATCATAATGATGAAATAGGATGAGCGATGCAAGCCAGACCCCAAAATATCCCTCAATAGCTTCTGTACTCGCTATAATCTCCAACTGGCTACTCTGGTCATCATAACACTGTGTAATACCCTAATGTACCAAAGTGGGGACATTACACCGGGAGGATGGCATAAGACCCTAGTTGAGATCTAGCGACCCCAGTACACTCCTGGGGTTCTTGGTTTGGGACCAAGCAGTTAGAGCCATGGCAAAAGACCCTAGTAAGGGCCCCTAGTATATTGTTGGGGTTCTTGTTCAAGGACCAAGCAATAAGTCCCTAAATGTGTTCTAGGGCCCCTAGATGTGTTTCAGGGAATCCTTGCTTGGTGCTTGTATTGATCCTTGGATGTGTTCCTTGGTGGTTGATGATATAAGTCCCTAGATGTGTTCTAGGGTCCCTAGATGTGTTCCAGGGAATCCTTTCTTAAACGCTTGGGTTGATCCTTGGTTTTGTACCTTGGTGGATAAAGACCCTAGATGTGTTCTAGGGCCCCCACATGTGTTCTGGGGTATTTTGGTCTGGGACCAAGTGGTTCTTGGTTGAGTACCAAGATGTGATGATGTGTGATCTTCTTCTTCACTCCCGAGATGGTCCATGAGACCTAGGAGCAGCTAGAAAATGGCATGACCACATCATTGATTTTTCCTCTTATGCGGGGATGATAAAAGTTTATAAGTTATCATGAGACTTATGTGGATAGTTTGCCATTGAAGAAGACCCCTTTGACTTTCTCTTGTAGCCTGCCCTTGCTTGAATCTCGTTCCCCTTCTTGTTTAATGTGGTGTTGGTCTTTTATAAGTCACTTTGACTTATTTGACTTTCTAATTAATATTTTTATTAATTAAAAATATCAATTATTTTTTATTAATTATTTTAATTATTAGGTTTTTAATTAAACCTAACCCTAACCCCTTCCTATACTATAAAAGGAACCTCGCCCCTCACTCTCTCATTACATTCTTACACACACTCTTCTCTTGGTCTGAATTTTTTGTGCGGCCTACTCTTGTTCAGTTCAGTTTAGGTGTGGCCTACTTGGAGGGTTCTTCTAGTTTTGTTTGAAGGTTCGGCCTACTTGTGCTTTCTTCTCTTTGTTGTTTTGAAGACCTTGTGTTGGTGTAAAGGTGCGGCTGGTCTCCTTTTGTGGTGCAGCCCTCTTCCTCTTGCTGCTACAGCTAGTTCGGCCTTCTCCCTTTGTTGTTTAGGTGCCACGGCCCTCTTATACATGCTTGTCGCTGCCTCCTCTAGCATGGCGTTGCCTCCTCCAGTCTGTTGTGCCTCTTCCTTGACTGTTGTAGCTCCTCCCAGTCTGCCACTGTCCTCTCCTAGACTGTCACTTCTCTTTCTTTGGATGTCGCTGGTGTTCTCTTTGTGTTGCTGTCACCACAGTCATTTAGGGTCTGATAGAACAGCCCTAAGTCTCAATCTTAGGCTGCCTACTTGGTATATCAGCCCTATATGTTTTGGCTGTTTTGATTGGGTTGTTTGGGGTTTTATATCAGCCTTGAGTTTTTTGGTCTTTGGGGTTTTATATCAAACCCTCTTGCTGTTGTTGTCTTTCCTTTTAAGACTGTCACTTCTTCTTCTTGAGTGCTGCCACTGTCACTTGCTTATGCTACCTTGTTACAGCCCTTAGGGCTTGGTGGGGCAGCCCTATTAACTGTTATTTAAGTCTGCCCTATTTATTGTAGCAGTTCTTTATGCTGGACTGTTTTTGAGTAGGGCTGTTAGGGGCTTCTTATTTCAGCCTCTGGTTGGTCATTGGGGTTTTAGTATCCGTCCTAGACTTATGCTGATTTGTCCTTGAATTATACCCTACTCTTCTTGGCTCATTGTCCACATAAATCATGATGAGATCAAACCCTTGAGGGTTTGATCCATGACCATTATAGCCTTTACTGAGCACACAGAAAAGAGGACAGCAACTAACTCCTAAGGTAAATCTGTTCCTTGTTTGATCAAGGTAATGTTCAGTTTTACTTTGCTATTTATCAGATCTGTTTATGCTAATGTTCAGAATTGTTTTTATTACTAATGATCAAATCTGTTCATGTTTAGATCTAGCTTAGAATTGTTTTCTACATGTTCAGATCTATTGTTTTACTTCTGTGATTGATCTACTTCAGAAATTTGTGTTTTGATTGCTGATCTATATCTACAATAGTGAATAAATTTAAAATAATATTGTTGTTCTAGTTTTCCCTTGTATTTCTAACAAACATCAACCTCATGTTGACCCTTCACCTTCTTCGCCTGTCAGGTCTTCTTCCTTTTCTTTTTCTTCGCTTAGTGAAAGCTCTAAAGCTAGTAACCAGGTGGATAAGAAGAAGAAGAAAAGGAAGATTAAGAAGAAGAAACATAAGCAAGGAGCCAAGCTTCCAAAAGCTGTAGGTCATGTTGGAAACAAACAACCAACTAGTTTTCATCATGCTGGGAGTGTTGATAATGTCGTCAAGACTACCAAGACAGCTCGTAAGCCCAAATTCCCTTGCAGGCTTTGTAAGGGCGACCATCTTCTTAAGGATTGCCCTAGTTTATCTAAGGTCTTAGAAGTGTGGTTTACGGGTTCTCAACAACCCGTGTCACCAACTGCCTCGAGTCATGCTGATGAGAACCCATCCACTAGTCATAGTATAGTTGGGGAAAAGAAAAGTTTAGTCAAATTTCCTTGTAGGTTATGTGAAGGAAGTCATCAAACTCACCTTTGCCCTTGTATGGTAAAGCCTCGAAATTGTTGGAAGAGATTATTGTTGTCCAACAACAACTTCCAACCGATTATCGTAATTTTTCTTCCAACCTGCCATTGGTTGATCAAGTAGTCGAATCGATCCCATCATCGATCGATCCCACCCTTCCCTTGAAGAGTGAAGTCAAAGTGGTTGATCCGGTTTCATCATTGGTCGATTGCACTCTTCCCTTGAAGCGTGAAGTCAAAGTGGTTGATCCGGTTTCATCATCGATCGATCCCACCCCTTCCTTGAAGAGTGAAGTCAAAGTGGTCGATCCGGTTTCATCATTGGTCGATCCCACTCTTCCCTTGAAGCGTGAAGTCAAAGTGGTCGATATGGTTTCATCATCGATCGATCCCACTCTTCCCTTGAAGAGTGAAGTTAAAGTGGTTGATCCGGTTTCATCATCGGTCGATCCCACTCTTCCCTTGAAGAGTGAAGTTCCATTGGTCGCTCCCACTCTTCCTTTGAAGAGTGAAGTCAATACTGCTCAGGTTTTTCTCATATCTTCAGATTCCTCTCAACAAGGGGGCATTTCACCCGTTCCCACGGAAACTCCTCCAAGTACTAAGATCATTTCCTTTGATTGGAATAGATTGACAGGACCCCACCTTCCTTCCTACCTGCCTTTCGAAATCATTGTGCAGGTTTGCAATATAAACATATGTCACACTATAGTAGACGAAGGTGCTTATGTTAGTATTTTATCCTCAACTGCTTGGCAAGCTCTGCGTTCCCTTCAGGTTGTGCCCGTTAACCAGAATTTGTTAGCTTTTGACAGAAGAGCTAGTGAATCTTTAGGGATCCTTCCTCAGTTACCTGTTACCTTAGGAGTAAAAACTGTCCATATTGATGTGATGATAGTCAAAGGACCCTTGGATTTTAATTTACTCCTTGGGCGTGACTATGTCTATGCCATGAAAGCTATTGTGTCCACACTCTTTCGAGTGATGTCTTTTCCTCATAATGGAAACATCGTGACTATTAAAAGCTTTCGTTCATTAGGCATGATCATCATATGACTGTTGACCATCTGACTTCCTTGAACATTCCCAATATAGCGATTTTCACCTCGCCACATGTTAATTATGTAGCGACATGTCCCACGTTTTCAACTATCGATGAGAATGAGCCTCTCGTAGTATGCTCAACTTCTTTTGACTTAGATCCGGTAGTTGACATGGTGATCTCTTCGATAGGGCTATTCGAGCTTGATCTCCCTACCCCTATTGCGGCCCTCGACATGTATTCCTTTCGGAGCATTATTCTTCCGACCAAAGAAGATCTCCTAGAAGCCATGATCGAGGTATATCCCTTGACATGTATTCCTTCCAGAGCATTGTCCTCTTGGAAGCCATGATCAAGATGAGGTTACGAGCATAGTTTTCTTTCTCTGTGGCAAGCTCGTTAAAAAATGAAATAGAAGTTTGGGGATTGAACCCTGACCCATGAGCATAGTTTATTTTCGATTTCAAGCTCGTTAAAAAATGAAACCGATCCTACGAGCATAGTTTTCTTCTCTGTGGCAAACTCGTTAAAAAATGAAACAGAGAGCCATGAGCACAGTTCCCGTTTCTGTTTCAAGCTTGTTAAAAAATGAAATAGCCACCCATGAGCATAGTTCTTTGTTTGTCTCAAGCTCGTTAAAAAATGCAACAAACCTCCAACCCCCCCTCCAATTTATTCGAGTCTTTTACTAGATCTCGTCACTGAACCTTCATTTCCTCTGCCTATGTCAGTTGATCCTCTTACTTCCTCTTGTGAACATTTACCTATTAGTAGCCAGGATTCTAATTGGGTATAGAAATTGATGACCACATAAAATTGCAGACAAAACGAAGCTTGAGGGGAAAGTCTCCAGCCTCTGGACCCCATGTTGGAGTTAAGTCGCTAGCTTCGTACGCTGGGGGCAAAGTACTAACCACCCATGGATATCACTAGAAACCTTTGGACATTACATTGGGATGTTCCAAACATAGTTTTACTTTGTTTCAAGTTGTGTAAGAAATGAAACCAATACCGAGCTTAGTCTTTGTTCTTTCTCGTGCTCGTAAATACATGAGAATAGGTTGACCTTCATGTAGAGGTTGATCCAGTAGTACACCCAGGATCTATGATGCAACAGGAGTATACAGGAGATGACATGAGTATGCCGGGGCATACAGTGATGAGTGATAGTTCACAGAGACATGCCGAGATATGCGGTCAGATTCAGACGGATGTATTGGATTGCAGGGAGGAGACACACTTAGGGGAGTATGCAGATGTCACTCCTTTGCAGCAACACATAGTTGTGAGAGATCACCTTCACCATTTCAGCAGTTGCATGGGAGATGAGAGATGGAGGTTGGTTGACCAGCAGTTGGAGGAGTTACTCCTGGTTGCACTGGATGATTGGGGTTCAGTGATGACCACACAGGCGAGTATTCATCATGGACATTGATGGACGAGCTTCTGGTCGAATCCTTGGGATTGACCACATCATGTGATATCTTCCAGCCCTACAGTCATCTACAGAGGTTTCTGTTGGCCTTTCCCGACATTGTTATCATAGACAGCAGCATGAGGAGAGACAGGCAGTGGCAGAGGTCATGGAGAGTGGTTAGGCTGAGACCACCTGACATGAGTGCTTTTACGGCATACAGCAGGATAGAGGTGGACTGTGATAGGCAGACAGTTGAGACTTTGTGCGTGATGGTGAACATCATAGGCCAGGTGATAGCAGACAACTCATAGGGCAACACATATACAAATACTCATGAGGATGAGCACAGAGGGCTTCCGACAGTGATCAGTCTGACGTAGGAGCAGTTAGCGGGGATTGGAAGTGATAAACTTCCAAGTTTGCCATGGGATCCGGGAGTTCATTTGGTTAGCAGGATGTTTCACTACACGATGACCCAGGCTGCGTCAGAGAGCCACATACTCCACCATGGGTTGGTTTGGAGTGGGCCTGCAGGGACTTGTCCTATGGAGCGAGGCAGCTTGTCACTCGTGATCATCATGATCGCACATGGAGGTGTTTGGACAAGTACTACTTCCATAGAGATGTTTTTACAGATGCAACTTCTGGACAACAGGTCCAATTGCCACAGGTACTTCAGCTTGAGGATCTAGGAATGGAGGATCCAGTATATATACAGGGAGCAGTCAGGCATGGTCAGCCTAGTGCAGTGCCAACATGGTGATCTTTGACAGAGACTAGCATGGGATCCAAGGATTGCAGGGTTGAGCATTTCATTGACTGACAGGGGCGAGTGGACCTTTGTAGGGGAGAGTTGTTCCGACTTTCCATTGAGCTTCAATGTTGAGGAGAGCACATCACTTGAGGGTGTCTCACGGAGATCTTGCAGTACCTCATTCTGGCATCAACATGTGCAGTTGAGGACAAACAATATTCTAGCAGGGAGGATTGTAATGTCCCCACTTTGAGACATCAGGGTATTACACAATGTTATGATGACCAGAGTAGCCAGTTGGAGATTATAGCGAGTACATGAGCTATTAAGGGATATTTTGGGGTCTGGCTTGCATCGCTCATCCTATTTCATCATTATGATCCATTCTGCACATATCGACTTTGGTTCCGTTGCATTCCGACAATTTCCATGATTTTGAGTATTTTGAGCTATAGGTTAATTAAATTCACTGAAAAGGTCATTTTGGGCAACATACTTGGAGGAACCTCTCAGTGTAATAGCTCATTGGAATCGGGAGGAACAACACTACAAAATAGGATGATGAGAAGTGACTTTCAGTGGCCGAGGAAGCCACAAGGAGAGATAAGGTGTTTTTCAGAGGTAAAAAGGTTAATTAATTAATTAAAGTGATTTAATTAATTAATTAATAATTAATAAAATGAAAGTCACTTTGGAGGGATAAGGTGAGCAGGAAGTATAAAGGAGAGGCAAGGGCCTCTATTCTCTCATTCATGTATGATTATCTTTTGATATCTGGCTTCTAGCTAGTGGGCCCATACCTTCGGGGTTTTGAGGGTTTTGACTTAACAAACCCTAGAGGACGATTCAGTGGGTGAAAGATTCCACCTAGCTTGTCCCAAGCTTGGTCTCGGGGATGCAATACTCCCCCACACCATTCTAGTTCAGATCTACTTAGTGCAGGAGGGTTCTACACCAACCATAGGCACAGGAAGGAAGAAGGCGCACCAGTAGAGGGTTTCTAGCAAGAGGGGTGCACTTGTGGAGCTAGGCTCATTTGTTTTGGTTGAGGAGAAGAGATTTCGGGAATTCCAGATATTGGGTTTTCTTTGCAGGTGCCATAGCGCCATTCTTGGTTGCTTCCAGAGATATTTTGATGGAGGATTGATTTGCATTGAGAGTGGGACGATTTCCCCAAGAGGAGGGCGCATCATTCTTTGGAGGGTGGCTAGATCCAAGGGTCTAGTAGGTCTTTTGACGATTTGATCATTTAGGTTTTCCTTGCGGTGTCCCGATCTATCATTCCAGTGAGTTTGTGGAGCATTGGAGGTCTCTAGGAGGGAGGCCGATATATCTAGGGTTTCAGGCATCCAGGGGGGCGTACCATTCCTTGGAGGGAGGCTAGATCCATGACTTTGAGAGGGATCTTGGAGATTTGAGCACCTGGGTTGTCCTTGGATTTACCCGATCTACAATTTGGCATATTCATCGGAGGGTTTGGTGGTCTTTGGCAGCAGAGCCGAATTGTTGAGAGTATCCAGTCTTCCAGCAGAGCGTGACATATCCAGTTGGGGGGTTTGGCACTCCATACAGCACAAATCTCTTTTGTACTGATCTTCATTGTGTATTTAGCCTGTGGAGGCTTTCATCTTCTTTTCGGAAGCATTTTGTAGCAGCTCTTATTATGTTTATGGGAGCCATCTGTTGAGCATTCCAGATTGGCCTCACTCTTGTATCAGGGTCTTGCTCATTATATTAATAAAGGTCAGATCTTGCTATTGGTTCCATATTTGGTGTATCTTGTACTTTCATTGATTGTATCTTCAGATCTATGTGTGATAACTGAATATAAACCCTAAGGCCGAATTTAAGAGGTCAATCTGCAACACATCCATACAAACAAGTAAATCAACAAAGTGTTTGACGAAATGCCACAACCAGAAACAGTAAAAAAAATTCATGCAAACATGATGTTCCTATCATATTGGCTTGGGAACATTACACCTGGAGAATGGCTCTTGCAGCTGCACTAATTTCAACAATGTTCTTGGTGTGTAGTGCTTGCATTCAAAGCACTCGATGTATTCAGGATTACCGTAGTGGAAAACAACCATACCGATAACCCAATAGTGAATACTGGAAGACTCAAAGTGGCAACAAAAGGAGGACCAACGTTTCCATAAGAAGGAGAAACAAAAGGTTCCCCAGGAAAAGGGGTCCCTTGGTTGGTCGTTCCGGGAACTGATGCCATATGTAGTATATATAGACTCAACCTAAGGTTTGCAAGGGAAAACAAACAACACACGCTAAAAAAAAAATCTAGGAGGCAAACAAACAAACAAAAACCTTCTCACAATGAGCACACTAGTTGGTGATGAAATCCAATGTCGCGAGATCAAAATAAGAAGGGGCTGAGATAGAGCGGCTGGATCAGTTACGTTGGCGACCTGCTTAATGGACTTACATCCTGGTGCAAGTTCCCTCACGGTATAACCGTGGGTTACCCTCCAAGGAGCTCGAGTGAGTTTTACCAACATTTGTTTCAGGCATGTTGACCACCTCTCCAACATAGGTGGTCAACTCCATGTGCCATGAAGAGATGCATCACCAGATGCAAATTTGTTGAAGACCTTTGGTTCTACAGGGTAGTGTTTGGCCCTAACACTTCTTTTTGTAATTGGAATTTCTGCACTCGTGCGTGGGTCAATAATGTAATAGGTCTGCATGAGTCATGTCTAGGTCAGTTACCTTGGGATCGGTTCATTGGGAGAGTTCCTTTCACCGAGGGTTTTTTATCCTCAGGTTATCAATTGGGCTTTTCAGCCTTATTGATCTCCCTTGAGTTTTTCCCTCACACTTGCAATAATTCCTCCAAAGTGGTAAACGACGTTCTAGTGGGTTTATCTTTTAGTAACTATTATAGGGAATCATTGTAAATGACCATGCAAGACATCTTAGAAAGTTTCACGGAATTCCATCGAGTCTAGTATAGTTTTTTTTAATTAATTAATTTTTAATTAAATTTCCCTAAGTTTGGAGGTTTAATTATTTAATTAATTAATTATTTTTGAGCAACAATTGTAAAAACTAGGTTCTTGGACTTTTGATAGGGGTTTTTGTGCTCAATAGAAATGGAATAGCACCCCCTACATCCATGGACCAAGTTTCAGCTCAGTTGGACAACTTTTGCTATGGGTTTGTTCACCCGGAGTGTCAGTGAGTCTAAAACAACAATTTTAATTGCTAAAGTCCAAACATGGAAAAAATGTAAAAGTTGTAATAATGAGTTAGAAGGATGTAAAATGATGCATAAAGGTTAGAGAGAGACTCCCTAAGCATAACCTACCCATCCAACCTTGTTTCAACCCTTTAAACACCCTTACCCCCTAACCACACTCAAAAGTTACGCCCCCCTAGGGGGATTGACGTTTTTCCTTGGAGATTGGTCATTGTGACCTACGTGGGGCCCCCTCTCTTGTGCTTTCCCTTCCTTTAACCCCCACGTCTCACCCTAAGGTGATCCCACACCTTTTCCCTCATCCCAACACCTCCATCCTTTCCATCTCCCCCAAGTGGTGCGCCCTCCAAGAGGAGTTATGCCCCCCTTCACTTGGAAATTTCTAAAAAATAATTTATTCCTTCCACTCCCCTAGCACGAATCCCATAGCCTCCCACTTACCTTTTGTGTGATCCCAACACTTCCCACACCATCTACACCCTAGATCTACTTCCTAAACCCTAGATGGTGTGCCCTAGCTTAGGGATCTCCTCTTTTGCTTGGTGTTGGACACTTGGCATAGATCCAAGAGGGGTGAGTTTGCCTCTCCAAGTATAAAAGGAACCCTCCCCTCACTCTTTCACTTACCATATCTTGAGCTAGTGTTATGCTACTTGATTTTCC
>ML847179.1:26851-46433 GCA_009831015.1 Picea engelmannii
GGGGGTAGACGAGGAGATCATCGTACCAAGGGTTATCCAAAGGGATGAAAAAGAGATGTTCGTTGGGGAAGTCGGTATTGATGGGAGAGTTGGTAGTATCAGAAGGAAATGTCATAATGAGTTCGGAAAAGATGAGGGATTTCTTGCTATTGGGTGTGGAAAATTCGAGGTCATACTCCTGAAGGATGACGATCTATTGGGAAAATGTTCCATTGATTTTTTGGCCACTGAGAAAGTAGTGCATTGGGTTGGAATCTACAACGAATTTGGTAGTTCGAAGCAGGATGTAATGGCACAATTTATGGAATGCAAGGACAACTGCAAGGGTGAGTTTTTCTTCGTGATTGTATTCCAAGGGTGGCCCTGAAAGGTTTTTAATAACATAATAAATGACATGTTCTTGGTCATCATCCCCTAATTGGATGAGAACTCCTACTATGCAGACGGTTGAGGACGATAAGTAGAGGATATAGTCGTAGTTATAGTCGGGCGGACTAGTCAATGGGGCATTAGAGAGGGTTGCTTTGAGATCATCAAAAGATTTTTGAGCATTTTCATCCCATTGGAATGGGATTTCATGGCGTAGTAAGCGAAGGAAGCCATGTGCCCAAGTAGCGTAATCGAGGACAAAGCGACGTAAAAAATTAGCTTTGCCTTGTAAGCTTTGCAGCTGGGGTAAATTTTGAGGAGGGGGAATTTTCATGATGGCCTGGACCTTGAGGGGGTATACTATGATACCATGCTGTGAAACGATGAACCTGAGGAGGAGTCCAATGGTGACATAGAATACACACTTGAGAGGGTTTAAGAAGTTATTGTACCGACGACACATGTGAAAGACAGTGCGTAAGTCAGTAAGATGTTTAGTGTGTTTCTTGGATCGAGCAGTGAGGTTGTCCAAGTAGGCGAGGATGATTTGATCTAGATCATGAAATATGTATGTCATGGCATGTTGGAAGGTGGCACGGACATTTTTGAGGCTGAAAGGCATGACATAATATGAGAAAGTACCCCAAGGGGTAGTGAATGTGGTTTTGTACTGATCGACTGGGTGAATTTGAATTTGGTTGTAGCTAGAGAGACTGTCCATGAAGGACAAAGCCTCGTGACCAGCACAATCATCGATAATTTGGTCGATAAAGGGCATTGGGAAATTGTCTTTGGGAAAAGCGTGATTGATATCGTGAAAGTCCGTATAGATGTGGATAGTACCCTATTTTTTGTTATTAGGGACGAGGTTGGAGACCCATGACGTATATGCGATGGGGTATATGAACCCTGCAACATGTAATTTGTCGATTTAGACTTTAATGGCGGTTTCTTTGGATGGGTGTAATGGGAATTTATTTTTTCAGACAAGGGTAATATCATGCCATGTGTCTATATGATGTTCGACAATAGAGGGATCAAGGGTGGGCATATCTGTGTATGATCAGGCAAAAATGTCTCGATATTCCTAGAAGAGAGCTTTGTAAGAGATGAGTTCTTCGAGAGAGCATGCGGCACCAATGGTGATTTCCTCTATGATGTCAGGTTTGATGGAAGTATCAATTTTAACAGTGTGGGAAACGTTTTCCATATTACCTTCCTCGAAAGCATTAGGGGCATGGATAGGGGTTTTGAACTAGTCTATATTCCCTGATGGGATAAAATCTTTGGATTTGATTGAGTATATGGAGTTTTGGCTAAGAGGTGCAAAGGCTTATTATGAGAGAAAGGGTGCTTAGTGATGGAGAAGATCCCATGGGTGATCGAGGGTGGTTAATTCCTCGAGGATATCTTCGTTGCAATGGAACTGTCGAGAATATAATCGATCTGGGGGAACAACATTGGTGAATGTCACCACGTGGTTGTCTTCGGGCGGTGAAGAGGTAGGGAAGGTGATGCAAGGAGTTTGCGATGGTTCGCTCGACATGAACCAAATATCAAGATACTGTGGGTTAAAAATGGTAGTCAAGCATAGAATTTTCATGGGGAAATGAATTGGAGAATTGGGGGGATTTGGGGGAAAATCCTCATATAAATCATCAAAGAACCATGGGGGAGTAGGGAGTGCCTTAGGTTTTGATGAGAATATATGAACCACATCAAGTGATGGGGTAGGGGTACTCACTGGTTCTGCTAGAGGGGGGGTGTAGGGTTTTGAATAAGGTCCATTTGGCGACGCCTGTATTCAATGATCATAGGACATTGATATGTGAAATGATCGAGTGATTTACATAGAGGGAAAGGACATATCATACGTTCATTGACCGAGGTCATGACATATTTGATGTAAGTGACATGCGTGTGAGATGATGCGGGTGGAGGAGATTCTTGCTGGAAGCTTTGGCGGACGACCGTTAGAGTCTGTCAAAATTGAGGTAACGCCTAGCAATGGTGGGTGTAATGGCCATACACAGAACATATGGAACATGCGAATTTGGTCTGCAACCCTTTTCTACCTATGTTAATGGGCACAGTGGTAGCATTGGAGGAAGTGACAAGTGGCATTGGTGCCCGCGGGAGTTGAATTAAATTGTGTAGCTTGGGGAGAGATGGTGTAGTGTCCCCAAGGCCGAGCCCCGTTACAGATCATGATATATGCAATTAATTGTAAATGTGTTCTATAGGCTGGTGAGCCAAGTTTTGTATAAGCTAGAAGGCTTATGTGGTTGTTAGGCCAGGAAGCCTAAGTGTTTGAAGGCCAGGAGCTTGTTGTTGTACTTGTATGTATGCAGAATATTTAATAAAATATAAACATCGCCAGGTAAAGACCGACCATGATGAATGAGTGAAGGGGGACTAAGCATCCACAGAGTGGGTAAGGAAATAGGGGTTGGAAGGTGGGAAAGGGGCTGAGTGTTGAGCATAGGTTCTAAGCCTAGGGGCTTAGGCCTGGAATAATATTTTAATATTATTTCCTAAAAATCCATGTGCATATGTTTTTATCCTAAGTCCTTTTGGAAGGACACGTGATTTCCCAAGTGGTGGGAGGAAAGCATGATGGTGGAACGCATGCAGTTCCCAGGGTGACAAATGTCCACCCTGACGCATGCAAATAAAATGGATGAGGTAAGCCATCGGGGGAATCTCTCACATTCCATTCGACCCGACTTCCCTAAGGAGGAGCCATACGAGCCAGTCTGTAAGATACCTCGAATATGTCTGTTACAGAGAGGAAACCTGGGTGGGGTGTGGAAGAATGCGTGTTTACCCTTGTTCAGAGCCGTGAAGTCTGTCTGTGAGAGAAAACCAGTGTGTGCATTCCTTGAACTAAATGTCCATGTCAATTTCGGGGAAGAGTCTTTGTTTGCCCAGGAAAAGCTGAGTGAGCTTGTGAGTGAAGCCCTATTCTGAAATCTTGATCGAGAGAACATCCTGTGACTACTAAACTAGTTCTTGGGAAGCCTGTGTCCATTTTCCCTGTGTTTGTGTGGCACGCAGTTCTGGACTGCGTGAGGCTTGTTGGCCTATGAGCGGCTCCCTCCAGGTGAGAGAGTGTGCATAGGAAGGAGAGATCTCTTGGAAGGAACCCTGTAGCTGCCACAGAACCTGGAAACTTCTAGTCCGATCTGTTCCTGTAACCCAAGGTAAGGGAGACTGGCAGCCGAAGGACTGTCCAGGTGACAGAGAAGGTGCACTCTCCTGGGGTGGAACAGGCATGTGGGGAATGAGGGTATGTGGGAAGTGAGCGTGGGAGATTCCTGGGAGAGCATTCTTCCTGGTGGTTGTGTGTGACTGAATTCCCTGTAACCTCAGCCTGAGTCTAGATTCCTTGCCCTGGGGTGGAGCTCAGTCCCAGCTCAGGGGTGACCCACTGTTGAGTTGAGGAGCAGTACGGTCTACGGTTGGGAGGTTCATGGAAGGCCTACATTTGGTTGGTGGATTCCACCATTGATAAAGATAAGTATCTGAATTATTCTTTGCTCATGTTTTGCATGACTGAGTTGTTTATGTATCATGTTTTCCGCTGTGTAAATGAATTACTATTGAATGTTATGGCTTGTTTAATTGTAGCAGTAACTTATATATTTTACTCTGAGATTTAAGTGTGTTTAATTGTTTAAATGCATGTGGAGTATATACTGGACTGTATGTGTTATGTGAAAAGTGTGTACAGATTGTTACATAGTGCGTTAAAAGCATTGGTAAGAAAAAAGGTACACTACAAGATGGTATCAGAGTGAAGGTTTCGACATTGAGCCTAGATGGGCCAGTGGAGAGGTCTTTGGACTGAGAATGCGAGGGGAAATTGAGTCGGGAGGACCAATTTCGGACCCTGGTTTTCTCCGAAGCGTCAAGGAGACACTTGACGAGTTTTTATTAAGAACTCAGGAAGTTTAGCGGTGCAGTGAAACTATAGCCGATGTGGCCTACGGCCACGAGGAGATAGGTCTCTACACCAATGGTGTTAGAACCTTAGGATCCATTCGGGAGGGAAGGCGAGCCCTCGTGACAGTCGTATCTGGAAAAATGTGCACAAGGTTTAAATCCTTTGGATATTGGATAGGGGATTGGAAAATCGCGATACGCAAAATCCTGATTTGGTTAGGAACGGCCTAAGCCGTCAGATCTCAGTCAGAAAAACCCGACATTCGTTGGATCTGTCGGGAGATGCCCGAAGGTTAAACCTTAGTATTTAGGGGTGAAAGCTATGAATAAGTGAGAGAGGTGGGACCCGATGACGTCGTTGAAAGCGATGTGGACCCTCATGAACGTACCACCTGCCACGGTGGTGAAGGGAGACAACTTTGTTGTGGGCCCGGAGGATAAAGTAATTTTCGATTTCATGGATTCGCGAGATAAGTGCATGGGAGCTTGACATTGAAACTCGCGAAGTCGCGAAGTAGCAAGAAGCAAGAAGGAAATAGTTGTTGGATCCGGATCGCGGGAGGACCATTGGATCCGCACGTGGGATCGTGTATCGGAGCCTCACGAGAAAAGGCTCGAGAATTTGGCCACGGGGGTCGCGAGATTGCGAGAAACGATACCCCGACAGTTGGAGGACAGTGTGGGCCATAGAGAGGCCAGTGAGTGGAATACAGGTGGCACGAAGCCTCGAGATCTCGCCGCGAGAATTCCCGAAGTATTTACGTTAGGATTCGCGAGTCGCAAAGTGCCGAGAGACGAGGTTCATGTGGTCGCGTGGTAGAGCATAAGGTGGGACCCGCATGGTCAATGGGTGGACACGCATTGCCGGGAGATAGGAGTCGACACTCTGTTGAATTCTCGCATCTCGGGGGTTTGTGGAATAGGAGGGTGAAAGCTCAATGATTCAACCAGCGAGGTTGCGAGGTTGCGAGGTTTCAAGTAGCGGATGTCCGTCGAGGGAGGAGTCAGCTCAGCGTTGACCTATCGCGTCTCGGAAGATCGCAATGGGAGACACAAGAGTTTGAATCATACACTCACGAAGGTGCGAGTTGTGAGAGGCGCTGACATTTAAGCCTACCCTACGGTTACATGTGGAGAGGGAACTAACAAAGAAAAGAGCCATACCCTTGTCGCATCTCGGGTATCGACGGTTAGAGGAAATGAGTCGAGGGTCTTCGACTCACGAACTCGCGAGATCGGGAGTTGCGAAAAGGGTGACTTGGGTTTCGTATATTTAACTGTCGGATCTTCATGGACCGAGATTCTGAAGTTCCGAAGTCCCAGAAATTGCAGAGCCAGACAGCTCAGAAAACTTTGTGAGGTTGAAATGTCTTTCGTTCTTGTTCATATTAGTGATAAATGTTGTTGATTGTTCATGAATTTTAATGGCCTGACAAATTTCGAATTCAATTGCACAGTGCATGTGCAGAGTTTAACAAAGGCCAGAAATTCAGTTAATCAATGCCGAGTATGGAGTGGGGAAGAGTACAGATTACCCCTGAAATGGAAGACGAACGGGAAGGAAAGGATGTTAACCTAGGAGTCAAAGGATCGAACTCTAATGGGCATGGAAAAGAGATGGATATGGAAGAACATATGATGTAGCTCATCGAAATATTGCAGAAAGATGCCCAGGCTCGCCTAGATGATAGCCGAAAGCTCATGAAAATTCGGGATCGGCATGGTGAATTCAATTTAAAAATGTTGAAGAGCCTGGAAAGAATAGAAAAGAAATTGGAAAAGGGGAGTGACACAAGCAGATCAAGAAGTGTCAAAACCCATGAAGGGAGAAGGAGATCGAGGAGTGGTAGCCGACATCACAGTCACTCCCAAAAACATTTGGACAGGGAGACACACAACAGTTCGAGCCCGTCCCCTACCAGAAAACATCGGAAATCTGGAAGGGAGGAATTAAAAGGAGATATGAACAAGATTAAGCCTCCAACATTCAATGGAGAACATAAGAAGGAGGAAGATGTCGAGACATGGTTTCTTGGCATGAAGAAATAATTCCAATTGTAGAATTATTCCACTCATGTAGAAGGAAGAATTGCAATGTACCAACTGAAAGGAAAAGCATCCATGTGGTGGGATCAGTTTGTGTAGGTGCAGCACATCAGAGAGAAAGAGGTCACGTGAAAGGATTTTAAGAGGTATTTCGAGAAGAAATACCTGACTAAAAGATACTATGACAGAAAGATGAAGGAGTACTTCGAACTCAATCTAGGCAACATGACCATTGATGAGTCTGAACAAAGTTTTCTGGAACTACTGAAGTATGTCCCATTCATCAAAGATGAGGCTGTTAAAATTCAGAGGTATCTGAGTGGACTGCCATCTTCCATAGGTGACAAAATTCAATATGATGATCCTAAGACGATGGAAGAAACCATAAGAAGGGAGAAATGCGTATACGAACAACAAAGAGAAAATCCTACCTTTCAGAAGGCTTGGGATAACCAGAAGAGGTTTAAGAAAGAACAAAGGTAGAAGGGAAGCAAGCCTTCCTTTTTCAGAAACAGTCCTTGGGGACAGTCATCTTTTAAAGAGCCCAGGAAAGTTGGAGGGAGTGAACAGATGCCAAGGCCTCCACCCATGGAGTGTTGGGGCTGTAAAGGGAATCATAGGTACAGAGACTGCCCCCACAGAAAAGACAAAGCAAGAACTGTCCATATTGTTCAGCAAGCTAAAACAGTGGAGGATATGGGCAGCAGAATGTCGAGGATCTACGCAGCCCTGGACAATAAGCAAGCGGAATTTCAATCGCACATGATTGAAGTGGAAGGTATGGTCAACAACCGACCACTTGTTATTTTGATTGATTCAAGGGCTAGCCATAGTTATGTAGATCCTAGGGTGGTGGAAAGTTTGCATCTAACGAAAATTAAACATGAGAAGTCTTGGTTAGTGCAGTTAGCCACAGGGACCAAGAGGAAGGTCATTGAATTAGTTAAGTCATGTTCGGTGGACATGAAAGGAATGAGCACTAAGGCTGAATTGAAGATTATTCCTTTAGGCTCATATGATTTCTTAATTGGGATGGACTGGTTGGACCAGCACCATGTCCTTCTGGATTGTTGTAACAAGAGATTCACATGTCTGGACGAAGAGGGAAATCATGTAACAGTTCAAGGAATTCCCAGAGCCGTGGCTGTTAGAGAAATCTCAGCCATGCAGCTGAAGAAATGTTACCATAAAGGCTGTCAATTATTTGTAGCCCGGGTGGAAGAAGTATTCCAAAATGTGGTCTCGAATCTAGAAGACCACAGGGTGCTCAAAGAGTTTGAGGACATGTTTCATAAGGTGCCTGGACTACCTCCGAAGAGGGACATCGATTTTTCTATAAATCTGATGCCTGGAGGAACTCCAATTTCAAAGGCTCCTTATAGAATGAGCACACCAAAGCTGAAAGAGTTGCGATTGCAGCTCGAAGAGCTACTAAAGAAAGGTTACATTCGTCCCAGCATGTCACCGTGGGGAGCCCCAGTTCTATTCGTGAAGAAGAAAGATGGGACGATGAGGCTGTGCATTGACTTTCGGCAGTTGAATAAAGTCATTGTCAAGAACAAATATCCTCTGCCGAGGATTGATGATCTCTTTGATCAGATGAAGGATGCAAAAATATTTTTGAAAATAGATCTTCGATCAGGATATCACCAAGTGAGAATAAAGTATGAAGACATCAGCAAGACCGCCTTTAGAACAAGGTATGGTCATTATGAATTCACAGTGGTGCCGTTTGGACTGTCCAACGCGCCTGCTGTTTTCATGTGCTTAATGAATGGAGTGTTCATAAATTATTTGGACAAGTTTGTCATAGTCTTGTTAGACGATATCTTGGTGTATTCCAACACAGAGGAAGAACATGAGCAACACTTGAGAATGGTGTTGCAGGTGTTGAGAGAACACCAGTTGTACGTAAAACTGAGCAAGTGCCCTTTTTACCAAAGGAAGATCCATTAATTGGGACATATAATATCTAAAGAAGGGATCGTTGTGGATCCTAAGAAGGTACAGGCCATTTGGGAATGGCCAGTGCTGAGGAGTGTGGAAGAAGTTAGATATTTTATGGGTCTGGTAGGCTACTATAGGAGGTTTATAGCCGGATTCTCAAGGATAGCCCATTCTATCACTTCCTTGCAAAGGAAGGAGAATAAATTTCAGTGGACTGATGAATATGAGAGCAGCTTCCAACGACTGAAGCAACTTCTCACTAGTGCTCCAATCCTGAGGATTGCAGATCCAAACAAGGATTACATAGTGTGCACAGATGCGTGTAAGGAGGGGCTGGGAGGAGTTCTCAGCCAAGAAGGATTTGTAGTTTGCTATGAATCTCGGAAGTTGAAAGAAAATGAGAAGAATTATTCCACTCATGATTTGGAGCTGGCAGCAATCGTCCACGCCCTGAGGAAATGGAGACATTACCTCATGGGCAAGAAATTTGAGTTGAGAATAGACCATAACGGTCTGAAGTATTTATTTGATAAGCCAACCTTAAATGCCAGGCAAATTAGATGGCTATAATTTTTGTGTGAATATGACTTTGATATCAGGCATATCAAAGGGAAAGACAATAAAGTGGTTGATGCACTCAGCAGAAAAGTGCATGAATTACATGCTACAACCATTAGCATGTACAGAATTGAGATTAAAGACAGAATTCTTGAAGCTGCAAATGTTGATTTGCAGTACAAAAGACTTGTAGCAAAGCTACAACAACATGAGAAACCACAAACCAAGGAAAGTTACACCTTGGGAACTGATAGTTTACTTCTATATAAAAACAAAGTGTATGTACCCAATGACCAAGAGTTGAAGCTGGAAATTATAAAGGAGATGCATAACATGGTTTATGCTGGACATCTTGGATATCAGAATACTGTGGCAGCAATCAAAAGCCATTATTTTTTCCAGGTATGAAGAAGGAAATTGTTGAATACATCGCCAGATGTATGGAATGCCAGAAGGTCAAGGCTGAGCACAGACACCCAACAGGGTTGTTGTAGCCTTTACCTATTCCTGAGTGGAAATGGGACGTGGTAACCATGGATTTTATCACGGGATTGCCCAGAACAAACAAGCAACATGATTCAATCATGGTGGTGGTGGACAAGCTTACTAAAGTCGCCCATTTTATTCCACTAAAAACCACCCATAGAGCAGCAGATGTTGCTGATATCTTTTTAAAACAAGTTGCACGCTTGCATGGAATTCCTAAGACAATTGTGTCTGATAGGGACCCAAAATTCACTTCAAATTTCTGGAAAGGACTGTTCAAAGGATTCAGAATGAATCTGAACTTTAGTACATCATATCATCCCGAGTATGATGGACAGACAGAGAGAGTAAACAGAGTAATTGAAGACATGCTGAGGATGTATGTGATGGATAAACCATCAAGGTGGGAGGACTACCTGCATTTGGTAGAATTCGCCTACAATAATGGGTACCATGCATAATTGAAGATGAGCCCATTCGAAGCACTTTACGGAAGAAAGTGAAACACTCCAGTGAGCTGGGATAATCCAGCTGACAGAGTAGTAGTTGGACCTGAACTACTCAAACAGATGGAAGATCAGATGATAAAAGTCAAACAGAATCTAAAAGATGCCCAGGATAGATAGAAAAGTTACGCTGATAGTAACATAACCCATAGAGAATTCAAAGTGGGTGACCATGTTTTCCTGAAAGTGAAAACTAACAGGAGTTCCCTGAAATTGGGAAGTTGCGCCAAGTTGGCAACAAGATTTTGTGGGCCATTTGAGATCCTAGAAAGGATTGGGCCAGTTGCATACATGCTTGCATTACCTGCATCTATGACTGTACATAATGAGTTTCATGTTTCACTACTTAAGAAATATGTACCTGATGTTAATCATGTTATCAATTGGACTGTGATTCAGGTGGAACCAGAAGGTGTCCTTCAAGTGCATCCTGTGCGCATATTGGACAGGAAAAGCAAGCAGCTCCAGAATCGAGCTATAGGGCTTGTAAAGGTCCAGTGGACCTGGTATGGTCCTGAGGATGCGACATGGGAGCATGAAGAAGTAATGCGGGCAGAGTACCTGCATCTTTTTGAAAATTTTGAAGGACACACAGAGGCAGTGTAAGTTGCACTGAGGACAGTGCAAAAATAAGGGGAGGGGGATTGTCGTGTCCCCAAGGCCGAGCCCCGTTACAGATCATGATATATGCAATGAATTGTAAATGTGTTCTATAGGCTGGTGAGCCAAGTTTTGTATAAGTTGGAAGGCTTATGTGGTTGTTAGGTCAGGAAGCCTAAGTGTTTGAAGGCCAGGAGCATGTTGTTGTACTTGTATGTATGCAGAACATTTAATAAAATATAAACACCGCCAGGTGCAAACCGACCACGATGAATGAGTGAAGGGGGACTGACCGTCCACAGAGTGGGAAAGGAACTAGGGGCTGGAAGGTGGGAAAGGGGTTGAATGTTGATCCTAGGGGCTAAGCCTAGGGGCTTAGGCCTAGAATAATATTTTAATATTATTTCCTAAAAGGCTATGTGCATATGTTTTTATCCTAAGTCCTTTTGGAAGGACACGTGATTTCCCAAGTGGTGGGAGGAATGCATACTGGTGGAACGCATGCAGTTCCCAGGGTGACAAATGTCCACCTTGACGCATGCAAATAAAATGGACGAGTTAATCCATGGGGGGAATCTCTCACATTCCATTCGACTCGACTGCCCTGAGGAGGAGCCATATGAGCCAGTTTGCAAGAGACCTCGAATATGTCTGTTACAGAGAGGAAACCTGGGTGGGGTGCGGAAGAATGCATGTTTACCCTTGTTCAGAGCCGTGAAGTCTATCTGTGAGAGAAAACTAGTGTGTGCATTCCCTGAACTAAATGTCCATGTCAATTTCGGGGAAGAGTCTCTGTTTGCCCAGGAAAAGATGAGTGAGCTTGTGCATGAAGCCCTATTTTGAAATCTTGACCGAGAGAACATCCTATGACTGCTAAACTGGCTCTTGGGAAGCCTGTGTCCATTTTCCTTGTGTTTTTGTGGCACGCAATTCTGGACTGCGTGAGGCTTGCTGGCCTGTGAGCGGCTCCCTCCAGGTGAGAGAGTGCACAGAGAAAGGAGAGAGCTCTTGGAAGGAACCCTGTAGCTTCCACAGAACCCAGAGACTTTCGGTCCGGTTTGTTCCTGTAACCCAAGGTAAGAGAGACTGGCAACCGAAGGACTGTCCAGGTTACAGAGAAGGTGCACTCTCCTGGGGTGGAACATGCATGTGGGGAATGAGGGTCTGTGGGCAGTGAGCGTGGGAGATTCCTGGGAGAGAATTCTTCCTGGTGGTTGTGTGTGACTGAATTCCCTATAACCTCAGCCTGAGTCTGGATTCCTTGCTCTAGGGTGGAGCTCAGTCCCAGCTCGGGGGTGACCCACTATTGAGTTGAGGAGCAGTGCAGTCTACGGTTGGGAGGTTCGTGGAAGGCCTGCATTTGGTTGGTGGATTCCACCATTGATAAAGATAAGTATCTGAATTATGCTTTGCTCATGTTTTGCATGACTGAGTTGTTTATGTATCATGTTTTCCATTGTGTAAATGAATTACTGTTGAATGCTATGGCTTGTTTAATTGTAGCAGTAACTTATATATTTTACTCTGAGATTTAAGTGTGTTTAATTGTTTAAATGCATGTGGAGTATATATTGGACTGTATGTGTTATTTGAAATGTGTGTATAGATTGTTACATAGTGCATTAAAAGCCTTGGTAAGCAAAAAGGTACACTACAGATGGGAACTTATTAGTAAGGTGTCCATATTTATCGCATAGTGCACGAGGAGGCTGAACCCATGGTGGGGGTGAAGTGGGGGGATCTTTCTTCTTTCATCTTCCCCTAGATGTAGCAGGGGTGCTAGTGAGTGGGGGTGTGGGTGGGATGGTGGGGGTAAGTATTGGAATATGCATAGGGATGCCTTCTGTTTGGGGAGGGAGGTATGTTTGAGGGACCATCTCAGGTGGATGTAGATACCATAATGGGATTCCCGACACCATATTGGGAAGGGTAAGCATTGCCTCTACCTGGAAAGCTTGTATGCCTGGTGGGGGGTAAAAGAAGGGGATTTGGGTGATGGCTTGGGAAACTATCTCCCAAACAAGAATGTGGCCCTGGGGGAGGGTATAGTCAGGAATAGGGGTAGTTGGGGAGTTCTCAAGGGATTCCTGAGGAAGGAGCTCTGTGACTAGTGGGACGTAAGATAGTAATGAAGCCTCTGTGGGAGGAAGGATATATCCAGTTTTTGTTCCATTAGATGAGATGAAACATACTTGTGCGGAGTGATGTATGAGCAGAGGTGTTCCATGGTATGTCCCTAGCAAGGATGGGTCTTTGAAAAGTTTGGGACCCATCTCAATGAGTGGGTAGGTCTTGGGATTAGTGTGAATGAGAGGTAAGATGTTATCGATGTTGGAGGAAGGGTTGGGATTGTAATGTGACACTTGGTCAATAGTGACAATATTCTCATTATGAGGGAACATCATTGTGAGAAACACAGAAGAGGCCATAGCCTTCATCGCATACATTTAGCTACAGCTGGAAAATATGTTGTAATCGAGTGGAGCATTGATAACTTCAATGTCAATGAGGATATTTTTTCCCTCGAGTTCAATGGGGACATTTTGGAAGAGTCCCTCGAGAGAGGATGGTCATCCATAATAAGCTCACAAAGTGATGGCTGATTGTATGAACTCGGGGGAACCCAGTTTCTTCCATACGGTTTTGGACATGATGCATGTGGATGCACCTTCAACAATGATGCAATGATGAACTGTGATGTTCTGGATTTTAACCAGTATTTGGAAAGCAACCAGAGCAGGGAGACGGGGTTCCCCACTATCAATATCAAAGGTGATGAGGTGAGTATCAGTAGGGTCGACTACCTCCATGGTGGAAAGTAATGACTTCCGTTGGGTAGGGAAGGTTTGAATAACTTCTAAAACTGACATGGCAGTAGGAGATTGTGCCAATTAATCGACTAAACTGTAATTGTATGTTGTCCTAGCCTGAGGATTGTTGACATTTCATCGTAATGGGATGCGAGGAATACGAAGGTGTGGTTCAGTATTAGGGTGAGGAATCATCAAAGGTGGGCTAGTTGTGACTAGTGTTGCTTCTGAGGTAGTGGGAAAAGGGTCAAGATGTGTGTTGTATTGATGATTGTGTGTTTGTAGAAGAACTTATTCCTCACTAGTGAGGAGAATAGTGCAATCTGTAGGAGTTCTGGGGTTTTCATACTGTCCCATTTGTGGTGGGGTCGGATGCATATTCTATTGGGTGTTCATTACCCCTTGGTGTGGTATGGGGTTTTGTAACATAGCTGGGGGGGGGTTTCTTGCACATGTTGTTGTGGGGCCTACTGGGGAGCAGGTGGTACTGGGGGACGTGGTCCATTTCAGATTCCTTCATCCATTTAAAGTCAACAATTTGAGGGAAATGGTGAGTATAATGGCCATACTCACTGCAAAGGGCACAAGGGAAGTTTGTCCGAAGAGTATTGTTATTCTTCCCTTGGTGTTTTTTGTTATTTCCCCCTTGGGGGTTTTGGTTCCCCTGATTCTGGTTGCCTCCAGCAGGTTGGTTCTATTGGGGGTGAGTTTAGTTCCCTCCTAGTCCTGGATTATTAGTGTTTCATTTCTTTCCTTTCTTTTTGGAATTATTCGACTGATGGGTTGGACTTTTCATATTTCGTTGTTCAAAATTTTGATATTATTGAATGAGAGAGGGATGAACAAAATTAACCCCAACATGTGGTTGTCCTTGTGTAAAAACAATGGGTTGGGGAGGACCAGGAAATGGGAAGTACGGATTATGTTGCGGTAATGATCTGTAGGGTACATAGGAAGGCGTGGATCTTTCACTAGTGCTTAGGGTGTAAGAAGAGGTAGAGGCATTTCCAGAACTAGGTTGCACAACTGGGTGTGTCATGGGGGACGGCGGGGGTCCACTTATGGGTGGAGGGGGGGGAATAGGGTATGGTTGTTGATAGGGGGGAGTAGGATAATAAGGGGGTCCTCCATATACTGGTAGATATTGAGGTGTTCCCTAAATAGGTGGTTGTTGGAGGTGTGGATTATGGTGTGTCGTGGTACCAATCAATCCATCCATGGAGTGAGACATCCCCGGTTTGTCTTGGATGAATGGAATGGGTCTCGGGGCGTCAAGTAGTACCATATATAAGTATCCTGATTGAGAATAAATGAGCTCAAACTATTGAGCCTTTCTAATGGTTTCTTATTCATACTGAGGGAAGGTGGCGGCCACGTCTTTAGAAATGAGGGAAACAAGGGATTTGAGAAACCAATTAAGGCATTGTTGCTTGGTGGCTTCAACTTTGCAGAGACTACGTCGTCGCACCATTCATGAATGTGGTCAGCGATGTGTGTAGAAGAGGTTTGTTTAAACTATGATAGTAGTTCGAGACCATTGTCATGATGGATTGGTAGTTGAAAGAAGGTAAAAAATGCTTTGGACAAAGATTCAAAGGTCATATGGGACCCAGATTATTCTTCTACATACCACTTGGTTGATGGGCCAGTGAGTGTGCGTTGAAATAACCTCAATCGGAGAGAGTCATCCATGATGTTGTTTGAATAGCACCATAAGTGGAAGGTCATGATATGGTTGGTTGAGTCGTCTCCCTCTTTTCCTTCAAACTTGGGAATGTCTGAAGGGATTTTGTTAGGCATGCTGGGCCATGTGGAGTCATGCAATATAAGATCGTTTGTGAGCTTAGTTAGATCTGGTATGTTGAAGGAATCCAAGAATGGAATCTGAGGTTATGGTGGAAGATTAGTTCTAGAAATGGTGGGAATGTTTTGTGTTCCTAACCCCAAAAGAGGGTTTGGTCCAGCCATGGTGTGAGTGATGTGTGTCCCTGACCCATGAGGGGGGCTAGGTGGGGTTGTACTTCCTCCTGGGGAAGATGTGGGCATGTATGGGCTCGTTACAATCTTAATACGTGTTTGAAAAATAAAATAAGAGGAGTCTAGAGGGGGCTATTGTCCTCTCCTAAAGATTTTGTCTTTTAAGGGAGATGAAATTTTCCCTCAATCGCTTTTTTGATTCTCAAGGTGACTCTATGGCGCGAGAGAAGAGCATACTAAATGATTGATATCTAATTTATGGTCCCAATTCAAGCTTTATATGTGATTTAGAATGATTCCAACTTAACTTTAATCAAAGCAAGCCATCCATGTGGCAAAATGAAAGAAAAAAGAGGAAAAATGATGATTTTAACCCCCTAAGTGCCTATGTTTTGACTATCCCTTCATGTGGAGAGGGAATATAAGTGTGGTGGATATTACAATTTGCATAGAATCAATATTAAGAAGTATATGGGCCCTCCAAAAAATCACAAAAACCCATAAAATGTGTGAATTTCTAAGCAGATGCGTGGATCGCAGATTAGATAGAGGCACATGTGGCGTCAATGTGCAACTAAAAAATGACTTTTTGGTGCTGGTGTGCATAATGCGATGAGAAAAATAGTGGGATGAGCATGCCTGTGCTAAAGATGTGCATGTGGGTCAAAACACTTGTGCACTTTTGTTACACGGTCATGAAGAAAATTTCGAATGAAATTCTCTTAGATCGGCTTTGAATTTGGCTTTTTGAAGGTAGGTTTGGGCCAATTATTGTTCCTATAAGTTAAATAAAAAAAAGAAGAGCTAAAATAACCCAAATGGGGGAGGAAATTGATACCTTTCCCCAGTGGAGTCTCCAATCTGTTGGACCCCTTTTTTCACCTGAATGAGCGAAATAGGGATTCTTACAAGCCCAGTTGGGTTAGCTAGGCAAGACAATAGTGAATGAAGGATTTAGAAACACCAAGCATAAGGAATAAACAAAGAAATAAGATAAGAACAATAAAATAAAATAAACTAGAGTGCATAAGAACATTAAAATTGAATATAAAAAACACTCATGCCACCAATGGATAGGATTGTATTAGTGGGAAAACACCAAAGAGAAAGGGAGACATATGGGTCCCCTCTTCCTCCAAGGGAGGGATCTTGGACCCCCAAATATTGAGTTTTTCTTACAAAAAACAAACTAGAATGAAATGGTGAAGAGAATCCAAAGCACATTCACTCAAGAGGTGATATGAATGGCTAAATGAAATGGTGCTTGTATACTCTTGATGAGAAAAGAGGATTCTCCAAGAGACTATAAGTAACATAACAATACAAATGAATTCCTTAAAAATATAGTGCACCCATGGCCTTATTTTATAGCATAGCTTTGAGGCATTATGCAATCAGTTCTTAGTGTGAACAAGGGGCCCTTTAGGGCACCCTTAGGTCTTTGACCAACCCCCTGGTCGGATTCAACCAAGATTTGGGTGTCAAATAGACTTGGAAGCTGAACCAAAAGTGTGTGGAAGGCCAACCAATATCATAAATGCATCATTCTGAGGGGTGCGTAGTTTTTTTGGGTCCACAGTCATGCATCATGCACATGTGCACTTTTATTTCATTTCTGGATGGCACATGTGTGCGCACTCCCTGTGTAGTCTTAGAGCATGATGATTTTATAATTGGTTGTATAGTTTTGGACCTTTTGGAAATGAATTTTTGGTCCATGAGTGAACTAATGGGGGTTTTGAAGATGTTGGATTCCTGTAACCGTTTGCAAATGAAATTTCGATGATAACAACAGTGATTTTATGTTCACCTTCTCACTGAACCATAAAGAGGAAAAATATCTCAATTTGAGAGATAACCTTTCTACACTACTTCATGGAGGGTAAAGAGACCATAGTATCGAAGAATACCTCTAGTTAATAACACTACAGGGCCTAGATTCATAAAAAACATAACACTTCCACACATATGGTTGTCCTAAAATAACATCACAAACTTCAAGTGGGGAAACATCACACAATACCTCATATTTAAATGGCTTGATGTTGTACTACAAGAATCATTGCTCGATGAAACAAATGTCTCATCCCTGGTTGATCCAATCTATGGTGTATATTTGAGGGTGTGGCATTGTTGTTAGGTTCAACCTGTTGACAACCTCTTCTAGGATTCGGTGTTGAAATATTGGTTTTCATTGATGTAAACCCTTGAAGAATCCTCAACAGTGTGGTTTTGATACCCGATGTTTATTGAGGAATATGGATGTGAAGGAAAATGTATATTTAGGTATGACACTCATAGATAGATAGTCCTCATAATTTCATTTTAAGTGATAGGTGGTATGCTACGTATTTCCTCACAGTTGAGTAGTTATGGCCTTGTGAAGTTAGAATCCCCCAAAAATGGTCAAGAAGCCCCTAGTTGGTTACAAGTCTTTGATGAAAGGGTAAAGTGGTTGTAACAAGAAATCCTAGAATCCCCTAAGTTTAAGGAGAGAGGTTGCTTATAAAAAGTATAAATACACATCAAGGATTCATTCACAAGCACTTTCACTCACTTATTCAAGTGCACATCTTCTAGTGAATTATTGATGTATTTTTCAAGTTAGTGATGGAGAAATCTAAGGCAGTGACAATAAAGGAGTGTGATAGTTTTGGGGTTGCAGAAGAGATTGAAGTTTGTTGAGGAAACCCTAGTTGGGTAGGCCCCTGCAGGTTAGACCACTAGTGTCTTGTGAGGCACCCACGTGAGTTGCTTAAGGCTCATCACATGAGGCCCCGTGTGATAGGATGTGTTAGTCATGTGAGGTTAATACATGCTTGGGGGGGATTATAGTACCAGGTCCCTGAAGACAGAAGATAACTTATAGTTCAACATTTCAATGTTTCAGGTCAGCTACAAAGGTACTCGTATGTTTTTGTACTTGGTGTGAAGGTTATTCTTGATTATGATGTGGTGAATGTTTTAGGCATACTTGGAATATTGATGAGGGTTTGACACAATATTGAGGTACATCTTGGGTACATGATGGAGTAAGGAATTCTGGTATATCTGGTTTAGCATATGGAATAGTTGTTATGGTTCATATCTTTGAGATGATTGTTCATGATTGAGGTATAATATTGATGTATGGTGGAATAGGAATGAGGGATATGAATTGTTTCTTCATTGATGATATGATACATGTCTATACTTGATTAATGCTATGGTATATGGTACAAGTTGGATATCTATCATTGATGTTGTAGTTGATATATCTTATTGTTCATGATTGATGCATATATGTTGGTACACACTTGATGCATGGTATGACACAGGTTTTGGTATAACAGTTTGATGGTATAGTTACAATGACATGTTAGATATTGTATAGGTTGATTTGAAAGAGGCAATGACAGTGAGAGTGACAGAGTTAGTGATAGTGACAACTGAATTAATAGTGGTAGTGACAGTTGGTCTACATTTATATTTCAAGGAGGCAAGACGAGGCAAGGAAAGGGGGTTGTAGTCTCCTTCTAGTTGGTGCCAGAGGACTCAGAGAGTTAGAGCTTCCTTTAGGTTGGAGCCAGATAGTTTAGGGAGTTGTAGCTTCCTTTAGGTTGGAGGGTTGCATCCTCCTTTTAGTTGCAACTAGAGAATTAGGAATTTGATGCTTCCAATGAATGTAATCTTTGATATGTAAGAAAGATTTATGTGGTTTTCTCCCATTTGGGTTTCCACATAAATTCTAGTGTACTGTGTATTTGATGTGATGAGATGATTTGTATGTTTATGTGCTTGTTTATGATACATTATTGATTGATACATTGATGATATATTGTTGATTAAATTGAAGTTGATATACTATGGTTAAAATTAATAAAAGTTCTCATATTTATTCACCCCCCCCCGCGCTCGCTTAATATTCAAACATTAGGTTACTCTGGCTATCATTGTCAATAATGAAATGGAATAGGGTCCCCTTCACCCACATTTGTGAGTGGAAGAGGCATTCCCCTTATTTAGGCTCCTCCAGTTCCTCTGGCTGGAAATTTTGGTAGAAATGGTTAGACCGGGTTTCGTGTCAATGATTTGTTTTCCCATATTTAGTTATGAATCAGGTTTTGAGATGACATTTAAATATGATGCTTTCATATCAACCACCAATGAATGTTTGGAGTGATATTCATCAATGTTGTACCAAGGGATTTTGTGTAACTTGCACCACTTTTCAGTGTCCTTCTCTGACTTCTCGTTACCCTTCTTTGTTTGTGGCTCGAACTGGTTGTCCTAGGGATAGTCATCCTTGCTATTTCCTTTGTACGAGGAGTTAGGGACACCTTTACCATACTTATCCTA
>ML847180.1:15043-34933 GCA_009831015.1 Picea engelmannii
ATGAAACTTTATGTATGTAATTGCACATTAACATAATAATAGTTAATAATATCATTCAGTTTAGAGACTTCACCTTAAAATATTTAATCAATCTTTCATAAATTTTAATGTTTTATATTCAATCAATTTATAAGAAAATATATTATTTGAATTTTATTTTTTATTGGAAATAATTATTATATTGAAATAAATATATATTTGTAAACTAAAAATAAGTTGAATTTATATTTATATATATATATATATATTTCAAAGTCACAATATTATTGATTTTTTAAAATATCATACAAACAAAAGAGCTTTGTTGTTAGCTTTTCACTTTGGAAACCATACCAACAACAAAGGTAAATAGAATCCGACCATATATATTGTTTGTAGATTGTCCAAAAAATTGTAAAAACAAGAGGATCCAAAGGCACTAGTCTATGAGAATGACAAAAAGGACCAGACCTATGCCTATTTTTATCAATCGTTTTAAAAAAAAAAGACTGATAGGAAAACCAGCTTCAAGGGGTTGAGGGCCCGAGAGAGGAATCCATAGGATTTTCTGGATGAGCTTTGTCTAGGCCTGATTGTGGGTGATGAGTTGTTGGAGGCATGGGATAATTGTGGGAAGATGGTGGGAGACTCGAACCATCGAGTTGAAGTTGAACCATGTTTTGAGCGTCTTCCCTTGACTGAAGAATCTGACCCATAAAGGTTTTGATATTTCATTATAGCTCTATTGCCCTCTAGTAGTGAGTTTTTGAGCCTCTTGTATGAACAAAATATGGAACTCAATAAATAATGGTCTCAACAACTTCAAAGTCAGTGGTCGTATCCCTCTCTAAGGTTATGGTGGCTTAAACCATGTCTAGAGTAAACCGATGGGGGGTGTTACTCTCATAGTTTTTGGTTATGCTATAGGCCTCCTATTGAACTCTTGAGTTTCATCTGCCCTCATCCTGACTCCATGAGGAATAAGAAGTCAGGGCTCCTGAACCGTGACGATATCCTGGAGGATAGCCATGTCGGGGGGACATGGTGTCGTGGATGAGAGTGCAAAAAAAGGGATGATACAGGAGAGATAGTAGAGGCCGGGAGTACCAATCGCCAACAATGGTTGGGAGTGACCTGGAGTCTAGAGTCGAGTTCCCAAATTGCAGAGTAGGCATTAAACCTTGGCAAAGAGTCACGCCCATTTTTTGAAATGAAAATCTTATCATGGAGAAAAAGAATCATGAGGGGAGAATGAATCCTCTCTACAAGGGGTCGAGCAATAAATCTCATTAAGAGTTTCGACCTTATGGCCTTGTTGACTATGCATCAAATTTACAGCTAGGTATGAAGACACATGGTTGCCATCTATACGATTATTGGGGATGAGACCCTTCCTTTAATGTCGAGGTTGGATGTTGGCGAGGTAGTATTGTGACTAGGATCTGTTCGAATTAGGCATGTTGTTGCGGGAGACCATTTAGCTGCATTCATCGTTCATGTGGCATTTTTTTAATTGTACCTAGCATTCAAAACCGGGTAGGAGGATGCATGGGAGATCACATGACCAACCTATGCATGAGTCTCAGAGAGCAGATCCTGTTGTAAATGTTGAAGTTGGATGTCGTGAAGGAGGTATTTTCATTGATATTTGTTGGAGTTGATGTGGTTGCCAACATTGTCCATTTGTCTAGATTCATCCATCGGATCAGGGGCCCTTAATTGTTGAGGCATATGGTACACTGAAAGATCTACTCTCTAGACGATGTATGCATCAAAGGTAGGCCCGCCATTCATTTCCCTTCTATTAGTATTGATATTTGACCTCCCATTGGTTTTATTCCCAAGAACCCCATCTGGGGGTAAGTGATATGACTAGATTGTGGTGGATCCAGAGGAGTGTGTTGTGCTTCCCATTTCAAGATTTTCGGGGTAAAAACCTTGCCTAGAATGCTAAGTCTGAAATCCAGATGGAAGGGTGAGATGCCTAGCACTATTGGAGGAAGGGGGATTATAAGTGGCACCCACTTGGTTGCATTTACATCATGTACTAGAGCCCTGGTATGATAATACAGTTGGAGAGCTAGAGGATTCTTCCGTTGATCGAGGTCTTCTTCTGTGGAGACCAATTGATTGATGCACTTGCTTTCTTCCTCAGAGATATGATTTCCTCTATCTTTCTTCACGATCCATGTTTACGGAGTTGGGAGGTCCGTCATTGCAATTGAGGATAAAGATTAGGAGAAACCATCATCCTCGAGGGGTATTGAAGGCCTATCCCAATCATCTTCTGAGGTATTGAGGCTCTCATTTTCCCACCATTTAGCCAGTTTGTTAGCCGAGTGACGAATGTGGTTGGGAATGATCATTGAGATGAGGCGAAGAGTTTGTTCAATTTCCTCCAGGATGGATTCCATTCTCCAGATGTTGGAATTTTTTTATATTAGAGAGCCATACTACATATGCTTGATCAAATTGTTGATTACTTGGGAGTCTCCCTCCAGAATGAGCTTGGATATATCCTAAGCTGAGGCGATTCTTAAGCCTTCTTTCAAAGCATGGAGTTTAGTTGCATTGTTGGTGTTTAATCCCAACTTACCTCCATAGGTTATCAAAATGTTTTCTTGACTAGTTCTAAAGACTCCTTCATATCTTGCAAATCCTGGCTTTCCTTTGGAAGCCCCATCAAAGTTAAGCTTGAAGAAGCTAGGGGGGAGGGAAAAGGAAAGAAGGAGTTGGAGAGCTGGGAGATGAGGTTTGGTCTAGGGAGGCTGTTAAAATATTGTGTAACTACAAAGAATATTCTTATCCCCTTTTGTGGAGAAAGATAAAATATATTTATTATTGATTAGATCAATCCCCTTTTGTGGATTGATCATGTCGAGCATTGTAATTGACCAAATCCCCTTTTGTGGATTGGTCAAACCCTAATTGTAATAGGCTAAATGAAAAGTTGGCCCTTGAATATATTAAAGTTGTTATAACCACCCAGAATGAGAAGTCAGCCCAACCAAAATATATTAAAGTGGTTATAACCACCCAGAATGAGAAGTTGGCCCAACTATAATATATTAAAGTGGTTATAACCACCCAGAGTGAGAAGTCGGCCCAGCCAGTGAAAAGACACCCCAATTCACACGTGCCATATTGTATAAATAAGATAGGATAGCACCTCATTTGGACACACACTCATCTCACTTATCTAGTGTGCAAGTATTGAAGGAAGTTGCATTTACCAGTTGTCGAAAGAAGAGAGAGAGAGGTGCATCCTTGGGAGAGGAATTTCTGTGTTGATTGTTTCATTATCTTGGCATTGTATTGGCTATCTATATTAAGGAATTTTTGTTGGGTTTTCTTCCCCTTGAGGGTTTCCCAGGATAAATGCTTGTGTACTCTTGTGATTGTGTTTCTCTCAGTGATCTTGTCTATGCTATTGTTATCTAGTAAATTGAAGGTAACCTAATAATAGCATAAACTTTAACATGGTATCAAAGCTAAGCTGAAGAGAGCATCTTTCACAAGAAAAAGAAAAATGCCACTGTTGTCGTGCATGAAAATTAGGGTTTTTTTATTAAAGAAGGTTTTCAACCTCAAATCCATCTAGAAAGGTGTGCCCTACCTCAAGGAACATTTTGGCATCCTCATCACACTTTTTCAGTGGCTAGATCTCCCGGAAAGTGAAAACCTAGTTTTCACAAAGTACCAGAAAACCAGAAGTACCATTGTACCAGTGTACGAGAAGTACCCGAAAATCAAAAGCACCAATCCAGAAATCCACAGATCAAGTTTGGAGGGGTAAAAGTTGGATTTTCTGAAATCTAAATACACCTGGCTACTCACTTCAGTCCAACGCATCTTTTGGTGAGTTTAATTTTCAAATCCAAGAAATTTTATATTTTATTATTTCTATAGCCCGGAGGGCTAGGGTTCTTTCTACCTCAAGAAAGAATGGCTACCAGCATGAGGGTAGAGGACAGACTGGAAAGATCTAGAAAATTCAGATCTTGGAAGCATAGGTTGCAGATGATTCTAGATGAGAATGATCTCCTAGAACATGTTACAATGGGTGTACTAGAAACAGATGAAGAAGAGAAAAAGACCAAGCATAAGAAGAATGAAAAGAAAGCAAAGAGGATTGTTAGATTCAGTGAAGGATCACTTCATCCCTCGTATATATTAACTATAGACAACAAGTAAAATGTATGAAGCACTTAGCAGGTTATATGAAAGAAAAGACATCAGCCAGAATCTTACCTTAAGAAATCAACTTCGTAATATGAAGACGGAAAACTCAGAATCTGTCACATCCTACGTTATGAGAGTTTCTCATATCAGAGATCGGCTTGCAGCTATTGGAGATGTCATTAGTGACAAGGATCTTATAACCACAACCCTAAATGGGTTTCCAACATTTTGGATTCCTTTTGTACAAGGAGTGTGCACAAGAAGCAAGTTACCCAAGTTTGATAAGTTATGGGCAGATTGCACACACGAAGAATCTAGACTTGCATACCAACAGAAGAGATTAATTGTTGACGAAGAGGAATCTCTTATAGCTCAAACGAACAAAATAAGTTCCTTCACGAAGAATAATAAAGAAGATAACTCCATAAGAGTTCCAGATAAGAAGAAATATGTTTCAAAGATCAGATGCTACAACTGTCAAAAGTTGGGATACTTTTCCTATGACTATCCTCAAGGAAAAGGAAAAAGAAAGTATCAAGCACATGTGGCAGAATAAGAGGAATCTCCTCCCTCAAAGAAATCTTTAGCAGAAATTAAGGATTATGTACTTTAAGTTGAAGATAGTTGATCCGAAGAAAGATATCAAATGTTGGAGTCCATAGAGCCTTCCCACACAAAAACAAAAGATAAGTATTCATGTTTATTTTTAGTATCTTGTTTACTTTAATACCTTCTCATAACAAGTTAGTTTTTTGTGAGAATGTTAATTAACCTCGTTTTATTTCAGTATCTATGCAGACTTATGAAGGAAGTATCAAAGAAGAGGATGAAGAAAGAGATAAAATATTTATTTCATGTATGATCACTCATGAGAGTGACAAAGAAAGCATATTGTAAGTAAGTTTACAAGTCTCGGAAGAAATAACTTATGTCGTGACTTGCAGAAGTTAGAAAACACGAGAAGGACGTATGATATGATGACAGTCAGTAAAGACCAGACAATATCCATTATTTATATAGAAGCAGGAGGCTCCTAAAGATGCAGAACATAAATATTCAAGATGAAGAAAAATATGGATACTCAGATATAGTGAATGAGATGCAGGTAACTACAGGTTGCTCTGATACCGTTCTTATAGATGTAGAGGGAGCAGGTTGATCTAGTATGAAGACAGAAAGAAAAAAATATTCGAACTCAAGAAGGCACCCAGGATATTACAGAAGAGAGCTTCAAGGATGATGATTAGAAACTATCAGGTTGGTGCAAGAGGGAGCTATGTCTCCAATTTTGAAATGGAGGATCGTTATTTGATGGATGGTGCCCAGATATTTTGATCAAGATGAAATTTATCCAGTAGATGGGTAGAATGGTATCATATCATTGAAAGATTTTGGACCACAAGACATTTTTTGGATCCCATAGCTAGACCTTCGTAGAGAAGGAAGAGACCTTAGTAGAGAAGGAATGAGAAATCCCACTGGTAGTCCTTTGTAGAGAAGGAGAAAGAGAAGACACCTTCATAGAGAAGGAAGAGACCTTCGTAGAGAAGGGGAATGAGAAATTTTCCAAGGTCGGCCTCTGTCCAAGTGTTGAGTTTTGGATACTCTAGGGACATGCTAGAATACACTCGTAAAGAGGGGTGTGACCACCCTCGTAGAGAGGAATGTGGATGTTTCTCCAACGGGAAGCAAGAAGATAAAATATATTTAGTATTGATTAGATCAATCCCCTTTTGTGGATTGATCATGTCGGGCATTGTAATTGACCAAATCCCCTTTTGCGGATTGGTCAAACCCTAATTGTAATAGGCTAAATGAAAATTCAGCCCTTGAATATATTAAAGTGGTTATAACCACCCAGAATGAGAAGCCGACCTAGCCAGAATATATTAAAGTGGTTATAACCACCCAGAATGAGAAGTCGGCCCAGCCAGAATATATTAAAGTTGTTATAACCACCCAGAATGAGAAGTCGGCCTAGCTAGTGAAAAGACACCCCATTTCACATGTGCCAGATTGTATAAATAAGAGAGGCTAGCGCCTCATTTGGACACACACTCATCTCACTCATCTAGTGCGCAAGTATTGAAGGAAGTTGCAGTAACCAGTTGCCGGAAGAAGGAAGAGAGAGAGAGGTGCATCCTTGGGAGAAGAATTTATGTGTTGTTTGGTTCATTATCTTGACATTGTATTGGCTATCTATATTAAGGAGGTTTTTTTGGGTTTTCTTCCCCTTGAGGGTTTCCTAGCATAAATGCTTGTGTACTCTTGTGATTATGTTTCTCTCAGTGATCATGTATATGCTATTGTTATCTAGTAAATTTATTGTAACCTAATAATAGCATAAACTTTAACAGAGGCTTAGCTAGCGTTGAGGTTGAAGGCTTCAAGGATTGTTATCTCATATAGGTTAGATTTCCATTCCTCCTCCTTACAAGGTTGGGCAAGGATTTTTTCCTAGACATAATTTGTGACCCTTTTCCATAGGTCCTAGGAAGAGATCATTTGACGCTTAAAATTCTTGCGATTGCACTATTTCCAGGCTTCCTAGATGAGAAATTCAATGAGAATATTCTAAGATCTTTAGACTTTGGGTGATGGAAAGGGGCCAAAGTTCTATTTTTGTTTGGATGGAAATTTTGGAGCGGTCGGAACGATGGAAAACAACTCCCAAGAAGGTCCAAATCTATTTTGTGTAGTGAAAAGCATTAAAGAGGTGCTCCACCGACTCCTCTTTTGAGAGACAGAGGTAGAATCACGAGGGACTTGAGAAGCCACATTTGCAGAGATTGTCCTAGGTTAGGGATTTGTTGAGGGTGAGAAAGAAGAGTAAGGTTGATAATTTTAGCCAAAGGTTTTCATTCCATATCTTGTTCTATATGGGTGATTTTGGGAGCTGATCGTTCCTATATGCAAAGGAGTAGGATTATTTATTTGTAAAGGTTCCTAAAGTTGATTTACACTATCTTAGATGATCCGATTGATTGGAGAACCAAATTTTCCTTTTGTTGAGGTCTGCTAGAAATCCATCAATGGTGGGTTGATCTATGGCTTTGATCCATAGATGAGAAGGAATCCATCTTCTCCATTGATTGTGGTTGTATTCTACTATCTAGTAATGTGCCACCCTATTTTTTTTCTTCTTTGTCATTTCTGATTGAAGATTTTGAAGAGATTCTTGGTCAGTCCAGCGAGGAAGTTATTGCCAAGCGTCCTTCCAGAAGAGGGCTTCCTCGCCATTTTTTATTTCCCAGAAGAATTTTTCCTAAATTAGGTGACGATTGTGCCAGTATAAGTTCAAAGGTTATAACTTGTGTGAGCATTGTTCATTCTGATGATCTGAATCACTTGTTAGTTTCGGGATATTTACTTTTCTAGAAGCTAACTCATCACGTCTGAGGGTTGGTGATCCATCGCCACCAAATATTGGCTCCAAGGGTTTGGTTGATAATATTTGGATCTCTCAGACCTAGTCCACTTTTGTATTTTGGGCGACATATTTTTTCCTAGGTTACCGGGGCCCATTTCATTTTATTTTTGGTGATTCCCTAGAGGAAGGAATGTTGACTATTTTGAATGTCTATGAAGATGAATTTTTGGACTCTTATCATTGAGAAGTAGAATATAGGCATGGATTGGAGGACATATTTGATGAGGATAAGTCCGATTTCTATGTTGAGAGAGAGAAAGGCCCAATTATCCAATTTTTTTGCCATGTTTTCTAGGAGGTTCTCCCAAGATTTCCTTTTTAGGGAGTTCTCAGTCAGGGGAACTCCCACGTACTTGGATCGAAGCTTGCATCGTTGGTAGCGTAAAATTTCTATTAGGTGACATTGAATAGGTTGAGGAGTGTTGAAGAAGAAGAAAAATTGGGATTTTTCTTTGTTGATGCACATGTCGAAAGCCTCTGAGAAGTCTCGTAAAACTTTCTTGATTGTAAGGGCCTCTTTGATTTTTGGAGTGGCCATTAGCATTGTGTTGTCCACGTATTGTTGGTGTGTGGTGGGTTTTTCTTCACCGTGAAGAGAGAGGCTCTTCCAGTTTCCTTGATCTACTTCTTCCTTGATGGCCTTGCCTAAGCCTTCCACCATCAAAATGAAGAGGAAGGGTGAGAGAGGGTCTCCTTGATGAATGCCATGGGAGGTGGAGAAGGTTGGGGAGGGGGAGCCATTGACAACAATTGCGAAGAAGGTCATGGAGATCAGATATTTTATCCAATTCATCCAATTCTTGTTGAAGCCAAAGGTTGTTAGGGTACTATAGATGAAGTTCTAGTTTAGGCTATCAAAGGATTTGGATAGATCTAACTTTATGAGCATACCTAGTTTCTTGGAGGTGTGGAGGGAATGCAGAAGATCATGGGTTAAGATGGCATTGTCCAATATTTGTCTTCCTTCTACATATCATGTATCCTCAGAAGAAATTAAGAAGGGGAGGAGGGGTTTGAGTATGTTGGCAATGATTTTGGAGATGATCTTGTAAATGACATTGCAAATGGCTATCGAGCGGAATTCGCTAGGACTTTCCACTTTTTATTCTTTAAGAATGAGAGTGAGGAAGGCGGAATTGAGAGAAGGGAGCATTTTTTGAAATTTGTGGGAGTCTTCCACCACTCCCAAGACTTCGTTCTTTATTATCGACTAATATGCTTGATAGAAATCCACTATGAATCCATCTGGGCCTGGGGAATTTCCTTTGGGAATTTCTGAGATGGGTTATTCCACCTCTTCCATGATAATTTGTCTCAACGGGACTTCATTATGATATTCATTAAGAACTTTGGGAATGAGCTGAGTGATTTTTATGATTGCTTCATTTCCTTGTTGATGGGGTTCTTGCATTAGGGAGAGGTAATGTTGCATTAGTTCTAATTGGATATCTTGATGATTTTTGAATTTGTTCTCTTCATTGTCTCTCAGGGAGGTGATTATGTTCTCATTTCTTCATTGGATCATCAAGTTGTGAAAGAACTTTGAGTTTCTTTCACCTTCTCTTAGCCATAGGACCCTTGATTTCTGGCATTGGAGAATTTGTTCTTGATTTTATCTGATAGATATTTGAGTAAGTATAGTAGCTTCTTTTCCTAATATCTCTTGAGAGAAACTATTTTTTATCATCATTTGCTGAATTTGTTGCATGTGATCTTGAAGTTGATTTTTGGCTTTGAAAATGTTTCCAAAATTTGTTTTATTCCAGGACTTGATATGATGTTTCAGGTTCTTCAAGAGTTGTTGGAAGTTGTACATTGGGTAGCCAAAATTGACATTCGTTGCCTGCCACCATGACGAAAATCTTGTGTGGAAAGAAGGATGGGTTAGCCAAAAGGATTCAAGGCAAAATGGGTCATTTTTCAGGTTGCTTTAGATGTCAATGAGGAGGAAAATAGGCCAATGATCATAGCCATGATAGGGAATAATTGATACCTAAAGCGTAAAGTTTTTGAGTATAAGGGATTTTGAAATGAGAAAGTGATCCCAGTGGGAGGTTGTTTCTTGCGGGACTGAGTGATGATTATTCCAGGTGAAGATGCCATTCGTGGTTTCCTGGTCCACTAAGCTTAGGTCGTTGATGGTTTCTTCGAAATTTGTGGATTCAAGGTCGAGGCGATTGAGGCCTACACATTTTTCTAAGTGGGAGGTTATGATGTTGAAGTCTCTTCCTAGAAGCCAAGGATGATCTTCAATGAGGCATCTCAGGAAGTGTAAGCAGTGAAGAAAATCTAATTTATCTTGGGCAGCTTGGGGTCCATATACATTTGTGTTGTAGTCACTTTGGTCGGATCCTATTGGTTGTAATTTGGCAGAGATTGAATGAAAGGTAGTGAATAAGTGAGAGAGGGAGATGTCATAAGGGTTCCATAGGATGGTTAATCCACCTAGGGACCCCTTTGAGGCTATTTTTTCCAGGGTTGCGGAGTTACATTTTGTTTCTTGGATCATTATCATTGAGGGTTTTTCAGAAGAGATTAAGGTCTTCAAGCTTCTTTGTTTTCTTGGACCATTGAGGCCTCAAACATTCCAAGATATGGTTATCATTGAGAGGCTTAGGTTTGGGAAGAAAATTTCTTCGCCATGCTCTTGATTCGTCTTGAATTTAGGAGAAGTTCACCTAATTCTTGTAATAATTACTTTTTTGAGGGTCTTCCTCGTTTCTTGTCATCTTTTGGAATCTTGATTGGTTCTTTACTTGTAGAATTTTTTATTCCAAGAGGGGAAGAGGAAGAGTGATTACCTTTATGTGATGTTGTCCCTTTCTCTTTGTTTCTTGATTTTATGAGAGCCCTTTGCAATATACTGATTTGGAATTCTAGTATTGAATGTTCTTATTTCCTTTCACATGCAACTGTTATGCTTTGTAGGTCTAAATCCTCGGGGGAGGATCAATAACCATAACAAGTTATGCGTTATTGATGAATAGCCATAGTAGGTTATGCTTGATTGTTGTTGATTTATGAAAATGATGTTTTGTTATTAGCAAGGCACCAAGTCTCCAAACACATCTCACAAATTTTACCCTAATGAAAGTTAATGTAAAAACAAAAAAGATAATAGTAATATCCAGATAGATAGTTTTGATAGGGATGTCACCATCACATTTAATGTTGACTAATTGTAGGTAATTTATTCTTACAAGTACCTTGATCTTGAATATAATCATAGTTGTAATAGGAACTCTTAAATCTTATATCTATAAATGAGTAGTAGGAGGCATGAAGGCCCTATATTCTATGAAAAATAAATGTGGAGAAAAACATCTATGAGTTGGAATGGCATGAAGCCCCTCTATTCTATGCAAAATAGATGTGGAGAAAAACATATATGAGTTGGAATTTGAGGAGGATACAAATGAAGGTTAATGTAAAAACAACAAAGGTAATAGTAATAGCCTGATACATGGTTGTGATAGGGATGCCCCCATCACATTTAATGGAAACAAATTAGAGGTAACATATTCTTACAAGTACCTCGACCTTGAATTTAATTGTAGTTGTAATTGGAACTCTTAACTTTTATATCTAGAAATGAGTAGTAGGAGGCATGAAGGCCCTCTATTGTATGCAAAATAAATGTGGAGAAAAACATCTATGAGTTGGAAGTTTAGGAGGATGTGTTTCGATTCATTGATTTTGCATGGCTATCTTGTTTGGGATCTCCATCTCTTCAAATAATCATAGAATAAAGTTAACATATTTCTAATGCCAACAATTGACCAAAGCTTTTTTATTTTGCATAGTTGTCTAGTTTGGGATCTCAGTCTCTTCAAATAATTATAGAAGAAAGTTAACATATTTCAAATGTCAACAATTGACCAAAGATTTTTCATTTTTCCAATGTAGTCAAAATCTCCTAGTGGGTTCTCTTCCCAAGTTCTCTTTGCATAATTTTTAGATGGAGATGAGAGTTTTCTTCCACCTCTACGTGGTGTAATTATTTCCTTGGATTGGGCCAACTTGGTTCCTTGAACTAGATATCTAATAGGTCCTATTGTTATCTCTGGAATATGCTAGAATCCATTCACCTCTCTCATTCCTAATGATCCCCATACACTCGAGTAGGCTTAGAATGCTCCTTAATGCCTCAATAAAAATGAGTTTGAAGTTATCTGACCCTAGTCTACTCTAGCCTATTGTTATCTAGGTTTACACTTGTTAGCCTCACCATTAGTGGCACTGTAAGGAATTATGAGTTAAAATACAAACCTCTTATACTATGATGTTAGGAGAAAATAGAAAGAAAAGCATTGTCCTAGTGTATTATTATATATGACATCTCACTTACATGTAGATAAGATAGAGCTCATAAAACAAATGGGAATTGAAGAAAAAAAATTTCCAAATATCCATTCAAGACTTGCATCTATTAAAGTGACTTCAACTCAATGATTACTTACACACAACATCAAAAGAAAATAGATCTACATCAAAAACATTTACTTGAAAATTCATACTAAGTTTTCATCACCTATTAATTGAAATAAAAAATGGAAATTTTTAAATAGAGTAAAACATCTATCCTTACTTAACACATAAAAAGAAATTGAAAATGAAATACTTACACATAACATCAAGAGAAAATAGCTCTGCATGAAAAACATTTACTTGAAAATTCATACTAAGTTTTCATCACTTATTAATTGAAACAAAAAAAAATGAAAAATTTTAAATAAAGTAAAACATCTTTCCTTACTTAACACAAAAAGAAATTGAAAATGAAATGTATGTGATGATACATTTTCTTCCACAATTTAATTTTACTAATTTACATAACTTAAATTTTACTAACGTACATAACCTAATGACTCAGGTGAGAATTTTTAGATAACTACCAAAACATAAACTTTGGTGAGAATGTTTACATAACTAAAAAAACATAAACTTTGATGAGAATGTTTACATAACTAAAAAAACATAAACTTTGATCATTATTAGTCCCATAAATTCTATATCCTCTAAGGTGTTTTATGGACTTAAATAAACTATCCTATCCTGTTCTCTTCTCTTCTATTTATTTTAACAAGTGTCATCTTGTAAAAAACAATTAAGATGCATTAACATGTGGCTCTCAATACTGGAATTCTAGAGTAACTATATTAACTGCTCATGTTCATAGACCAGATAAACTGCAGTTGACTGATTAGCAGAAATATCAATCATTTATAGCAAATAATATTGATGCGCAAGAGAAATAGACATATTAGTTATTTATGAAAAGATACTTATGTGCAGGTAGCAAATACAGACTGATAGAAGTACAGATTAATAAAAGTAGTACCTCTGATCAATGCATGGGTAGGTGGAAAACTGCACTGAAAGAATGGTAAATTGGTAATTTCCAGAGTTCGTGTAGTTAATCCGTAATTTATGATAAGGTTTGTATGTAAGGATTGTTATCAGTTAATTTCCAGAGTTCGTGTACTTAATCCGTAATTTATGATAATATTTCTAGGTAAAGATTGCTATAACTTCATTTAAAAAGTGAACGGGATTAGGGTATAGACATTACTCTTTGCACGTAAAAGGTAGGCATAAGAGAACGGAGAACAGCCAGATGCCCGTTCGTCTGCTTTCTCCTGTTTCGCTCCACAGCTATATGTGTTGTTGGCCATCACTTTCTGATGGTTATCAGTTTCTAAGACGTCCCGTCCTGGAGAATTAGCAGCCAAGTTGCCCTGAGAGAACTCATGTGAACTGAACATATCGCACAGTATATCTCCCACGGGCGTAGCTTCTTGACCCTCCCCAGATTCTATCATGTTAACGCTGTGAGAGGGAATTGACAAGCTGGGATCAGATGCAGCTAGATGGCTAGATCTCCATTGTATCTGCACATTAAAATACTTCTGTCATGAAATCTGTGAAACTATGTACTGCAATAATATCTGAGACGCAACTTGGAGAAACGCAGATCTAAATAAAAGTGAATTGCAAAGGAGAATACTAGATAGCCTCAATGCACGCAGCTATTGTCTGCGAATGAATCCAAACTCTTACAAAAAAATGTTCAGATTATAAGACTTACGAAAAAAGCTTCGCTTCTCCAACCATATTTCCTTGATATTTTAAACAAATATTTTGGAAAAGTATTCTCAGGGAACTCGATAACAGCTGCACCTGCACTTATATTTCATTAGTACTTGATAGAATTATATTTCAAAGATATATGTCGTTCATGGCAAATATCTTACAGATAATGAGACGGACTAAGTATCTATCCGTGTACATTCTATGATACTAGCGGAACGTATGAAAACAATGTATAGAAGGTTGCAAAAAATCAACTTGAATATGTTTATGCCGTCGAAAAACAAATCATAAACATACGGGACCGACCTTATGCAACTGGAAATTAGGGCATGGAAGCTCACCCTTTCGATGACCAGAAGTTCAATTAACGACCTCCAAATCTAAAGTTTAATCGTTTTGCGAGTAAACTTCAAGCCCAGGGAGCCGAATAGAGATTCTTCTGTGAATAGGTATTGACTTGGGAATGGTAGAAGGAAGAGAGGTAAGTAGATAAGGGCAGGGTAAGGGCTTGAAGGTTCCTGTTGGAGTTGCTGTACAAAACTGAAGAAGAAGCAGAAGGAAAGAACCGTGAAGGTGGAGGTGCAAGGCAGCTGAGCTGAGCAGAGCTTCAGTCACTGACAAACGTCTTTATTTGGTGAAATATGTGCTTCGAATGGGCGGACCCCGTGTGGCTCGGCAATCCCGAGGAACAGGGAAAGACTGTACGTGTTCCTTGTGATTTACCAATAGATTGGGGTTCTGTGGATTGCCCATAGGGAATTTATAGCATACTGTTACAGCGCTGACGGAATGAGGAAATGACAAAGGGTTTTGCAGTTTCATTAATTCAGCAGTCTGAACAATTGATTACTAGTGCTATCGTCTGCTCCTTCAAGTGACCTCATTTAGGGTTTTGCAGTTTCATTAATTCAGCAGTATGAAGAACTGATTACTCGTGCTATCGTCTGCTCCTTCAAGTGACCTCATTTACCGAGTATGAGAAAGAGAAAAGTAGACGGTAAAGTTATTACATGGATGACAACAATATGGAATGAGGAAATGACAAATGGAATAGAATGGCGGGCGCTGCAGTCCATTTTGCAGTTTCATTGACTCGACGGTATGAACAATTGATGACCTCCTGCTATCGTCTGTTATTTCAAGTGACCTCATTTACAGTTCCATTATTGTTGTCATCCATATAACTAGCACAACCACATAACTTGTGGTTGATGAACGCGGATAGGCAATGAAAACATGTGGAACATTTTAAATACTTCTTAATGTAATAATGTATTAATTAATATATTAATTTTAATTTTAATTTTAATTTTATTAATTAATTTAATTTTATTAATTAATGTGTTATTAATAATTTTAATTTTAATTTGAATAATCTTAATATATTATTAATAATTTTAATTTTAATTTTATCTTAATTATTAATAGTAATAGTAATTATTAATTTGAAAGGGTTAAAAATGATGTAAATCAACCAGAGATAAAAAAAAATTATGATCTCGTTGAGCCTTATTATTAATATTAATTAATAAACAAAGAAAGGTAATATGGAAAGCAATAATCAAATCAAAGGATGATTTTGTGGTTGTTGCTAAAGTAAGAGAGAAATCAAAGCAGAAGCGCCCAACCTTTGAAGAAAATGTGGAAAGCTATAGCGGTATTTTAAAACTAGAACAAGTTTGAAGTCCTAACCTCTCATACGGAATAGCAAGATCGATCCTAGATGTAACTTGAATCTCCTCATTAGGAAGAGGGATTGTTTAATGATTTGGATCCGAATCAAGAGAGGAATTGGTTATATATATATATAACCAATTTCTCTGGATCATTGAAATATTTTGATTTCCAATGAGTGGAATTCACATTCCAACTTGTATGTACTTATAATAAATATCATTGTCATTGATTTGTTTATCGACTAATCATAATAAAATCAAGCTTTTATTTATTAATTACGTCGAAAGGCGTACACCTATTGATAATGGGCAAATTTAATAGGGGTTTAGTGCTTAATAAGTTTTCTATGGACATGATTAAATATGGCTGGAATATTCTTAGTAGTCACACAAAATAAATGGCTGTGATTTCAATCATTAACTTCTTAACTATTATAAAGACATCTGTTTTATGTGTTTACTTTTTTACATTTACCTAATCATATTTAAAAATTACTTTGATAGCTAACTAATTGCCATGTAAGTGATTAACATAAATTAAAATATTAACACCAAATAAATGAAGCTCAATCATTAATATTTCACGTTTTCTGTGATCGATTCCTGTTGTATCCACCTTTGCATTTTCAACAAGAAACCATCTGAACCAACCCCAATGGGACTCCAACAAAGTTCGGTGTCTGCAAAGTTCGGTGTCTGCAAAATATGTAGAACATGAAAATAAATAATATGATTCAACTTATCTTTTTCAAACTAACCTCATCTGGCAAGAAATTTAATATACCTCACTTGAGTTGTGGTTTGGACATCTGACATGTTTTTAGCTTTCTGGGATGTTGCCCGCCCAATACCTGAAACCCCCGCCCAATTAAATCATTAATAATGAAATACGTTAATAAATGATCATAGTGGGATAATACCAAGAGATCCATACATACCTGGAAGCTAATTTGGTTTGAGCAGTTTAATAGCCACCAAAATGCCAAAGGCTAAAGGCTAGGTATTATCGCCAAAAATGAAGCTTTCAAATGTAGACTATTTACCATGCCTGTTAATCGAAACACTTTCTCTTAATTGATAAAATCCTACAACAAAGAACCCTTTTGAGAAGAAAGGATTGAAATGTTCATATATATTGTAAATCGTTGTGATGAAGATTGAACCTGGCATCAAACATGCGTCCAACTCTTAATAATTCCTATGAAGATTGAAGGTGGCATCCAACATGCGTCCAACTTAACCACAGTTGCGTTAACTGAAAGAGTGCCAAGGAATGCCAAACTGGCAACGCTTCACATTTAATCCTTGCTAATTATTGGAATGTGACAAAGGTTTTCTATACATATTAACTATTAAACTAATTATTAAACGTGGTGCCAAAATGGTAATGTTTCACATTCACTGCGATCTATAGAATCAATCCTTTTTAATTACTGGAACGTGGAAAAGGTTTTTTATACATATTAATTATTAAAAGTGGCAATCAATGGGTAGGGAATTAATTTTTTAATCATATTAAGTAAATGTGAAAAAGTAAATAAGAAAACAGACGTATTCATAAATGAAAGGAAGTTAGGAACATTAAATCTCATTCATTGATTTCAGTGTAAGATGAAGAATATGCCAACATCTTTAATTGTAGACCATAAACATAGAATTTGTAATTAAAAGGCTCATTAAACCATCCATTCCAATAGGGGGGACCGCTATATCGGTGTAATAACTTTATTGTCTACTAAAGCTTAGTCTAAATGCTCAATTTCTTAAAGCGTAGTCTAAATGTTCTATGTTTTATCTTTTGGTTATTTTTCAATGACTTTATCTGTTTGATTTTGCTCGAAATTTGGTGAAGAATGGTTGGATCTGCATATTTGAGTGGCTAAGTTTGTATAATCAAAGAACCCCTGGGTTTTTTCAGCACGCTGAATTCATTTATGCATTCAGAAATGCTATTTAAACAATAAAAATTAGTAATTTTGTCCAAATTTACATCACTGAATTCCAGCCAGAAAAACCCAAAAAATAAAACATTTAACCAACACCATTCCTTACTGCCATGTTGCAGTCCATTATGCGATGATGATTGCATAATTTTCCATCACATGCTCACGTGAGACCGATATCCAATCAATGATATCAACCAACTATTCTATTTGTCATACACAGAGTTATGGGTCGTCTTTTTACTTTAAAACCGAACGTTGTATTAATGGCAATTCGATTTGTCCTACACAGAGAGTTATGGGTCGTGTTTTTCCTTTAAAACGGAACGTTATATTAATGGCGTGAGGCGCTACAAAAAAATTGTAACACTAGAAAGCAGTATTAATATAGTAATCTCTTTGTCGGTACCTACAAGGAAATTCTAATTATGATGCAAACCCGTTTTTTGGGCAATATTAATGGAAGAAAAGCATTAGTATTTATGGGCAATCACATCTTCAGTTTCAATGCTGAGAATTATTTTAAAACTAGTATATTTCTTAAGCAGGTTAATGGGAATGTCAAAGTAATTTGAGGGAGGTTTAATATTAATGTTTTTAATTGAGATCATAAAAGCTTTGAGAGATGTTTCATATTAATGTTGTTAATTGAGATTATACAAATATTGTAATTAAAATGAATGTATTTGAAATTGAGTGTTTGGCTCATGCCTCTAGTTGGTTCACTATTTGGATGATGTTTGGCTCCTTCCCGCAAAATGTCTCAACTTGTATAAGGGAAACATAGAAACATGGAACTCGTCACCACTCGGGTTCACCACTAGGTTCATTGAGTAGAGAATCAATGTTTGACATTGCAACATTTTACCTCAACCCTTTTTACCTGCCTAAATAGTGTGCCCACTACCATCACATTGCAACCTTTTACCTCAATCCTTTCTACCCACCTAAAAAGTGTGCCCACTACCATCACATTGCAACCTTTTACCTCAATCATTTCTACCCACCTAAAAAGTGTGCCCACTATCATCGATAAGCCAAGACCTTACATAAATCCCCTAAAACACCATCTATCTTCCTTGGATATATGTCTCTAAATACATATTTTAAATTTATATGTTTCCTCTATATTTTTATATACTTTATATTTATAAAGTTTTTATTATTCTTCCATATATAAATATTTATATATTTATATTTAAAATATATAATATTTATTACTATTAAAAAAATTAAAGATAAAATCTTATTTATTATAAAAATAATAATTTTTTATATGATAATATAATAATATATATATATATATATATATATATATATATATATATATATATATAATAAAATTTTAAAATTTAATATATATTAAGTTTATAAAATTTAATATATAATAATAGTGTTATAAAGTTTAATATATAATAAATGTGATTTTATTTATGTAATAATATTTACAATGTTATAACATTCACATTCTTTGTTTTCTTATATATAATTTATATATAATAAGTTTATAAAATTTAAAATATAATAAGTTTAATGTTATTTATGAAATAATGTGAACAAGTTTATAATATTTTTTATTTTTTTATATTATAAGTAATTACATATTTTTTCTAGTTTAATTTGGAATTGCATTATATTTGATAAATATCTAGAAGTAACAAATAGATCATTATGAAAGCAATGTTTCAAACATTGTAAAAGAAATGAAAACTAAAGATGGAACATATTAGACAATTCAGGTACAACATATTTGGATGAGTTTGGAGGAGTTTGACATTCTCTTTGCAACATTAACCTATGGAGATTTTATGTTCCATCTGTACAACTCTCAACATGTGTCCAACCTCCCTCTCAACAAGTGTCCAACCTTTCTACCGGCAGCCTTCCTGAGAAACTGTACATCATAACCATTTTTTAAATCTTTCTTATCTTCACCTAGTTGTTGGATATCTTTAATTCTATCCTCCGGCGACCATTCAACAATAAACACATAATAGTTTAAAGATAATAGTGTTTATTAAAAGTTGTGTACACTCATTGTTTTCCTCCTTGGATAGCTCTCATGGATATTTTAAAAATAGTTAGCGTTCTTGGATATGATCAAAAGATTTACACATTAAAACCAAAACTTAAAACATTTTCATTTTACAATAAAAACCAATATGTCATGAATTCGATGAAAAGAGAATTGAAAATGTTGTAACAATGGGTTATTATTTTATTTTCAAATATAAATGATTGAAAAGAGAGAGACAATGTTTTGTGAATATTGAAAGAGAGAGAATGTGTATTTATAACTTGTAGATAATTATTGGTCATATCACCTACATGACATAGAGAGAGACAATGTTTTGTGAATATTGAAAGAGATTGAATATGTATTTATAAATTAAGGATAATTATTCATCATATAACCTTTCACCTATGCTTGCCTAATTTTTTTCTAAATAGATGATTGCAAGAATCTTGCAAGATACCAGATATATAAAATATGCAGAACAGAAACGAAATGCTAGAAATGACAGAATAACAGTAAAATATACAACATAATCTTCACAATACACAGAAATGATATACGAAATAACAA